>JAKSZP010004680.1:0-36196 GCA_022478985.1 Massospora cicadina
TTTTTATTATAGTGAATCCTAGGGAATTTATAGGGGATTAGGCCATCTAACCCTCAGTTGACACCTCTTTGATGAAACTGCAGTCGTTGCAATTGAATCACCCTTCCTCATCTCAGCAGCGATGGTCTTCCCCATCCTGGCTAGGATTCTGATGTTGGACATCCTTGAGACCTCAAACGGAAAGAGTTGGAAACGTGTCCCTAATGTTTTCCTCTCGATCCAAGTGAACCAACCATATTTGGCTAGCGACCTGCTTAGGTAATGGGACTTTTTACCCATTATGGCAGGTCACTTCACCAACTGATCAATTCGCTAGTTGCAGGCAGCATCACTCGCCTCACAACACATTATACATTCCCAATCAGTCGGTGATGAAACCTGACAATCCCAATTGGTACACCTGATAGCTAATCACTATCAGATGCCTCTATTTCATTGGCCGCTCCACCCAATGAAATATTAGGTATTCATCTGGATAGATCCCTGACAGATTTAACCAGATGAATATCCCAAAATCCCCCAAACGTAGTTCCTCCAAAATTTGAGCCAACCAATTTCTGATTCACTTCACTTTAGGGAATTTTCCCTTAGCGACACCAGGTAATCTAGCAGGCTGGGAATATGGGCAAAAATCCCAACAAATACTTTCAACAAGCATCTCACGCACCTAAAGGAAGTGTTCCAACGCTAGCAGGCATCCAATATAAAACTGAAACCCTTTAAATGTACTTTCTTCCAAAAGAAGTTAAATTTCCTTGGGCATGCCATCTCACAAGATGTGATACAATTTCAAAAAGATAAAGTCAAAGCAATATCCAAAATTCCCACAACCAAAACCCTTCGTGACATTCAGGTATTCTTGGGCATGATGGGGTATTACCATCAATTTATCCCAAAATTCGCCCAGCTCAGCAATCCCCTCATCCACCGCTTGGCTAAAAACACTTTGCATCATTGAGGTGCTGATTAAAAATTCGTGTTTTGAAACCTCAAGGAGTTGCTGCAGCAAAGGCACATCCTCCATCACCCTGACTATGGCAAGCCCTTCATGTTGTTTGCGGATGCTTCAGACTACGCTGTTGGAGCTAGCTTGGCTAAGTTGGATAAAAAAGGGTTGATAATCCCGCATCCTACTTCAGCAACGTGCTTTCAAAAGCTGTGCACAACTACAGCGTCACTGAGAAAGAGTGCCTGGATGTCTTGCTTGCTGTCAAGTAACTACCATCATTTTCTATATGGGGCATCATTCAAAGTAATTACTGACAACACCTCATTGAAGTGGTTGCAGAATATAAAAGATCCCACTGGGCGGTTAGCTTGCTGGGCTCTTAAGCTCTAGAACTACAATATGACCATGGAGCATCAAGCTGGGACGCACCATATGAACGTTGTTGAGTTGACATGGCAGCCTGTCCTTCACCTTGACAATAGTGAAGCAGAGAGGATGCACGACCTCCCAATGACTCCTGATGCACGGGCTGATGTTGATGAACCAGTACAAAGGATGTTATCCTGAAACTCCTGCAACGCAAAGGTGGAGAGTGGAAAATTATATAAGAAAGTAGAAGTAAATTGGTTTCCCTATCTTCAGCCATCAGATTAATTACCTGTCGTCTTAGAGACTCACAATATCATGAGGCATGATGGAGTATGCAAAACCTACAAGTGGGTAAAAGAGCGCTACTACTGGGAGGGCATCATAGAAGCCATAATTGAAGTCTAGAATTCCTGACTGACTTGTAAAAAACAATCCAGCTTCAAGACCAAATATCAGTATCAACCCAAAATTCCCCAACAACCCTTCCACACCATAAGTTTGGATGTGGTAGGTCTCTAACTCAGACCACCAGCAATAATCGTTACATCTTGGTCAGAATTGATCATTTTACCAAATGGGTTGAAGCTGTTGCTCTCCCTTCTCAGACTGCTAAGGCCACTGCCACCTTTCTACATCAATATATCTGTACATAACATGGTTGCCCCCAGGTCCTCCTTTGTGATAATGGAAAAAAATTTATCTCCTAAGTGGTAAAACTCCTCGTCACCTCCATGGGAGCACAACTCTTTTTGGCCCCCTATAACCCATCCACCAATGATGCCATAGAAAGAGTAAATGGGACCTTGGTCTCTATACCTCAGAAAATGGCCAACTCTGACCTTCTCCACTGGGATCTTTACTTACCCAATGCCCTCATGGCTACCATATTGGCTGCCATTATATCCTCAAGATGTCTCCTTTCCATGTGTTATATGGGCAAGAATCTGGGTTGCCTGCTTTACTAGCCAAAGATTTTTTTTCTCCTTTAGAACTGATACAGATCAAGCCATGAAGAAGTTGGTGCAACACATTGTCCAGTTACAGTCTGAGGTGATGACTAATTTAGCAAAAACTGTCACTAAAGAGGGCTAAGCAGCTAATGAGCTCTAGCCACCTCTCCCTTCCTTCCAAGTGTCATACCTGGTACTCTACTATCACAACCATATCATGCCTAGAAAGGAAAAGCTTGGGTCCATCTGGGAAGGGCCTTTTGTTACCTCTATAAGTGAGGGGATGAGTATTCCATTAAGTCCCTCGCTTCTGGCCTTACCATTAACTGAGTACATAGATGGTTCTTGCGACCTTATTAACTCCCTACTACTCTTGAAGGGGGGTAATGTCAGACTATTACAAGTCTGATGTATTAGTAAAAGTGGTTCAGTGGAAAATAATAAAAATATTTGCCAAAAGACTTTGGTTGATTCCCAATAGAAACCCTCAAACTGTGGTAACACTTCTATTAATACTCAGGCAAACAAAATGAGTTTGGGCAGTTGGATTGCCCCAAATCATTTGCTAAATCTGGGGAGTTCATCGGAGGCTCCTCTCCAGGTTACTTATAATTTAGTACAGCCTCACTGTGGAGACTGTCCCCTTTTATAGGGTCAGAGGGGGTCCAACAAAGTGAAAAAAATTTCCAGCCCATAGATTGGATAAAATACATCAAAACCTTACTGCACAGACTTATATTACCTACCCTTCTGTCAGAATTTGCACTGAATCTGATAATAAATCGGGTTGGGTCCTTTGAAGCTCACTTAAATGGTTATACAATCGTGAATTTTGCACTGAAATCCAATATAAAAAATATTGAAGAGGACTTAACCTATATTAGAGGTTCAGAGGTCCTATTAAATCCCTAGTATTGGAACTTAATCAGTTGGTGATGGTTCAGAGGTTCCTGCGGGCTGAATATAACAATTGTTGGATTTCACACTGAAATCCAAATATACATATGCCAAATGAACTTCAAAGAGTAGATAATACTGCAAGGAAAGTTACTTTATTCAATTTACTTAGAGATACTTATAGTATAATGAGATCTTCATATCAAATATGATAAAATCTTTTCTATCAGATAACTGATATTATTGATTATCAGATCTGATAAGAAATAATAAATGAGATATCAACTTTGTTTCCCCAACTATATCTCCTTATGCCCCATGTCACTGATGCTTTCATCCCAATGCTGTCTGCTATGGTCCGCCAGCTAAAGTGGGCACCAGACAAAAGTTTCCCTAAAGCCTCCTCGCCATCTGACATGGCTTCCTAGGCTGATAACCTAGGGGCTATATTAGGAATTTTTTTAATTTATGATAATCCCTTTGTTTGGCCCAGTTGCAAATAAAGATGTGTGGTGGCTCCCCCTTTTGGGTTGGGCACCACTAGTACTAAAAAAAGAGATAACAATTTTGTTAAAATTGTAGCATTCTCAAAATGCTAATTATGCCTAATTGGGAAGTAATTAATTTTGTTGTAAGTCATACAACTCAATTGTGATATTGGAATGAAATTAAATGAGTTTAGAATCTATTTGAACCGGAAACATTGGAGCACTGCCCAATGGAGTAAATAGGATTGGACTCAATGGTGCACTGCACACAGGCAAGTTGAAATTATAGCCCAAAAGCAATTATGCTTAATGGGGAAACCCCAGGTCAAGGCTTTACCCAAATTAGGATAAATCCTAACACCTCCATTGGCCATCTCATCAAAGTGAAGTGAGTATTCTGAGCTCCAGTAGGTCAAATCTCAATATTCCTTAATTTAAACTTTAATAAGAAATCTGAACTTTGAGCCTCAACATTTTAAATACTAAGTAACAACTTTTGAAGAGGGTTCATTCTTTATCCCATCACCACTACCTAATAAAAACTTATGAAACACAATCTTTTATATTATACATAAGTTTTATTTTAAACTAGTGGTCATGAACCCCCTTCACATATTTTGGAAGTTGAGGAAAATATTTCTCCTGATGTATTTTTGAATCAGGGAGTATTTAGCACCTGTAAGCTCACCCCCTACCCTGATTCCAACACTCCTAAGAGAAAAGAACCCCCTTTTATAGACCTGAAGAGGGTTCCAGGATATAAAAATATTTTACCCACCAATCAAATACTAGGCAATCCAGTAATAAGCCAAGATAAAAATATTTTTAAGATAACTGATTGGATAAATTATATTAAGTCAGTACCACATGGATTTGTCATCCCTGCTTTAGACCCAACACCCAAAATTAAGCCCTATTGAGGTGAAAAACTTTTCAAGAGTTCTGATAGGTTGAATTATTATTTAGCTAAATTGAGCTTCCCTAGGGGAGGATACCCCAGTGGTAGAAAGGAGGGACCTCTACCACTGCCCCCCCCCGAGTTCGATTCCGGTACAGGAACTTTGGGTAGAGGATGACTATGACTGTGTTGGCGTTGCGCACCAATGCTCCGAACCGAGATAGCGAATAGCAAAGGTGGTTCATGGAGTTCCTGGCCTATCATACGCCGCGCATGGAGGTTTTCCGGATTTTATCCTCCTTTCCCATTCATTCGATTTCCTCTCAATTGGTGCGGTATCGTCTCCAGGTCGGCCCACCTCGAATAAAATTTAAAATTTAAATTGAGCTACCCTCCGCCTATTCCAAATTCTCCTGCTCCTCTCATTTTTAGCTTCTGAGTACCCTAACTACTGGGAGGCATTATTTCAACAAAGTAATGTTTTTCTTACCTGTTTTAATTGTTAAAATTAAACCTATTTTAGACTGCTTTTTAACCCCAAATTATTGAAATAGCTGCCAGGAATTTTAGTGCTCCTGCATCTGTGATATTGTTGAGATTTTGTGCATAAGCATCTGCATGCAATATATTGCCAGGATTACAACAATCCTTGACCTGATTTTGCTTCCTTAAAATATAATATAGATATATGTATCATTTAGACCTTAGGTCATCCTACTCTAATTAAGTATACTTTATATGGGTTAAGTTCTGAATACCTAGAGAGCTAGGCCAGCTTAGTATAAATTAAGATTTTATTAAACATAGTGTTAATTGAAATTTATCATCTTAAAGTATATCAGCCCTTCACACTATAACTGTTCAGAGGAAATCTCAGCTTCACAGAAGTAATTTGAAAAACATTTCTAATTTTCATAATGCATGGCGCAACTTAAAGTCATTATCATCTAGATAAACGAATCTAGTTATTGACATGTGCCTAGCTATAGACCACACTGATGGCAAAAACCGAAATCTACTTAATAAAACACATTCACTGACTGACTGACTAACATCTGAAACCTTCGAGTCTGATAGGGTCAATCTATTTGGGTGAGTGGGTGAGAATTGACAAATATCATTGAATGATTCACCAAATTGCTCACCTGAAGCTAATCGAGTCAGATAAGTTTAATCTATTTGGGTGAGTGGGTGAGAATTTGCAAATAAGATCGAATCTGAAATTATCAAGCCTGATGGGTTCAATCTATTTGGGTGAGTTGGTGAGAATTGGCGAATATTATCTTATAATTCACCAATTTGCTCATCTGAAGCTAATCAAGTCTGATAAGTTTAATTTATTTGGGTGAGTGGGTGAGAATTGGCGAATATTATCTAATAATTCACCAAATTGCTCACCTGAAACTCAACAAAAATCAGCATTAGAGTTTAAGTAGATTAAATAGTTAGGATAATCAACTCACCAGCCACGAGAGCAACAGTGGAGCTGTTAGTCTGAGTGGCTCGAGATTAGTGCTGGCACAGCCTATAGGCTACAATGTGAGCTTATCATCTGATAAACTTTAAATACTATACCGAAGCATGAGTATCTGGATGTTAGGTTTATAAATTTTAAAAACCTGCCTAATTTGGTTCACTTAATTAATAAAATACTTTTGGCAAGTTAAGTAGAAGTTGATTTAGTAGTTTGGAAGATATGTCGCATGACATCGATGAATCCCCCCCTTGGGTTGGGACCATCTAGTACTAAAAAAAAAAAGATATGTCGCATGCTCAATGATTTTAAGTATAGAGATGCTTCGGGTAGCAGGTTGGTGTTATTTAATTGATTCGATAGGTTTTTTTTGGCCGAGTTGTTGATGGCTTTAGTTTGAATCGATAGGACACAGTTTAGCTTTGAGGGGGGATTAGTTATTGGTTATTTTGATAATTTCATTTAGGTTTACCTAAGTGGTTGGTGGATTTTGGTTGATTCGATTGAGCAATTAGATTTGGCTGAGTGGTTTTGTTTATCTATAATATAAAATCTAAATTAATAGATTGAAAATCTTTAATTTTATAACCGTAGCGAAGCACGGGTAAACGGCTAGTAAAATCTAAGCCGAATCCGTAAAAAATGGTTTATAATTTGGTCAAAAATTCCTTGGCTGGAAATAAAAGTTGTCGCGGTCAAGGACCCACGTTACCCAGCCCTAGCTCTCGAACTCGAAACCCAAATTAATCGTTGGGATACCCTTATAAATCCTACCGCTCATAGCTCATTTGCGCTAAAAGTGATTCAAGTGAAGGGTGCGAATCTTTTTCTAAAACGTTATGGCGGCAAACGATAGCAAACCAGTAAATGATCTAATGTCTTATTAATATGCCAAATATCTATTCAACGCTTACAATAATTTAAAAAATAATTGCTTGCTATTTTTGCCTTTTTGATGACAGTTGCGTTTCTGATGTTTTTTTGGGTAGAAAGATCAGGGGTCATTCAGTATCGAACTCGTCGGTGCTGAGAAAGGAAATGTGGTCACTAGGTTCCCCCCTGAGCCGAGCGGTTACTTGCACATTGGGCATGCTAAGGCGGCGCTTCTGAACAACTATTTTGCCCAGCTATACGAGGGGAAATTGATTATCCGTTTTGACGATACGAACCCCTCGAAAGAGAAGGTAGGCAATAGTTGTTCTCTCGAGTTAAACTTGGGGCGAATAGGAAGAGTTTGAAGAGAGTATCAAGGAGGATCTTTCGCTGCTGGGCATCAAGGGTGATTGCGTCACTCATACCTCCGACCATTTTGAAAAGCTTTATGAGCTTGCCGTCGGCTTGATTAAGAAGGGGCTGGCTTATGTTGACGACACCGATCAGGCTACGGTGAGCTTTAGACGCTGAGCATATCTTAAATTTCGAAGATGAGGATGAAAGGATGAAGGGAATCGCCTCGAAAAACCGTGACCTGGGCGTTGAAGAAAATCTGAAGCGGTTCCAGGAGATGAAGGAGGGCACTGAATTTGTAAGAGGGTTTGATTGGGTAAGATTAATCTGTTGTTTAGGGACTGACTGCATGCCTACGTGCTAAGATAAGTGTGGACGACAAGAACAAGGCTCTCCGGGACCCAGTCATCTATCGCTGCAATCTCACTCCACATCATAGAACTGGGTTTGTTTCAAAGTTGTGCGCTTAACCTGAGCTTTAGAAAAGCCTGGAAGATTTATCCCACTTACGACTTTGCCTGCCCAGCGGTTGATAGCATTGAAGGGGTGACCCATGCCCTCCGTACCAATGAGTATAGAGATCGCAACCCTCAATATGAGTGGTTTCTGGGTGCCCTTGAGCTTCGCAAGGTTCACATATGGGATTTTAGGTAGCGTGGGAGGCGGGATAAGCTGCTAATTTTAGCGGATGAATTTTGTGTACACACTTCTATCGAAACGCAAACTCCAGTGGTTCGTTGACGAAAAACTTGTGATGGGGTGGGATGACCCCCGCTTCCCTACGGTCCGCGGGATCCGCCGCCGTGGCATGACGGTGGATGCGCTCAAGCAATATATCCTGATGCAGGGAGCGTCCCAGAGCACGATGCTCCTTGAATGGGACAAACTTTGGGCGATAAACAAGAAGGCCATCGATCCGGTTGCCCCTCGCTTTGTCGCACTCTCCAAAGATAACATGTAAACGGTGCATTAAGCGCAACTAACGACTAGTGTCACCGTCCAGATTAACGGTCACCGTGGGCCAGATTGCAAGGAGATGCCACTTCACAAAAAGAACCTTGAGCTGGGAAATAAGGTCACCAGCTATTCTTCCACGATTCTCCTTGAACAGGAGGACGCCAAGGATCTCTCAGTTGGTGAGGAGGTTTCCTGACTTTTGGGCTTTTCTAACGAGTCCTATAGATTACCCTGATGGACTGGGAAAGAATGCTGTTGAGGAAATCAAAGCGGGGCAAGGAGGAGCTGTCGAACGAATCACCATGAAGCTTCATCTTGAGGGCGATTTTCAAAAAAACCAAAAAGAAGTTGACATGGCTGGCTTCAGTCGATGGCTTGGTCCCCTGTACCTTGATGGATTATGACTACCTCATCACCAAGAAGAAGCTCGAGGAGGCGGACGACGTCAAAACTTACGTCACCCCCCAGACTGAGTTTTCAGTAAGCCTTGGCAAACCGCTCGACTAAATATTTAGGTGCAAGCCATTGGTGATGGTAATATTAAAGCGCTTGAAAAAGGTACACTTAGTTTCTTATCGCTTACTGACTGGGGAAGGTGCCATCATTCAATTTGAAAGAAAGGGCTACTATATCGTCGATGTCCCGTACTCTCAAGATCATCCCTCAGCCACATTTATCTTTATCCCCGACGGCAAGGCCAAATCCATGGCGTCGAAGGCCGACAAAACCGAAGCTGTCGAGAAGCCCATCAGCTCCAAGAAAGCCGCCAACAAGGAAAAACGGAAGGAGAAAAAGAAGCAAGTTGGGCCTCCGGGTGAGGTAGTGTACGAAGATGGCATCACCAAAGCCCTGAAGCATCTTCAGCTCAAATGTATGTATAACGTACCCTCCCTGTTTAAAGGTTTGAAGGTGCCACCCTCTGAAGAGTGTACTACCATGTACAAGGTGAAATCGCAGATTTAGATTCTTGATAACCCGCTTGGGGCGATTTTACTTGGAGGTTTAATGGTTCAGTTTTTGTTGATAACTACTGTCATATTGAAACTAATCAGCGCTGAGTATTTCAGTTGAGTTTATGCTCCTATCTAATTAAAATTTAGCGTCATCTTAATCTTTCATCTATTGTGACCAACAAACTTATTTATTCACCTTAATCTTATTGTGAGTATTTATAGCTGATGATTTTTTTAAGCTTTAAATGGGTTAAGCTAAAACTTTGTCTTTTTTCCATGCCTCTACTCTGGCATAAACTAGTTGTTTTTAAATTGAATAGGGCAAATGGCCTAACGATAACCCCTCAACTTGAATTCCACAGCATTGATGAATAACCCATTTAAGCCGAATAAAGTTAATATATCGGTTATTAGGGGTACGGGGACTTTTTATACCGGGTAGTATAGCTTTATGGGCTGGTATTGGCCTTTTAAAGTTGACCTCAGCAAGAATATTCAAAATCTTATCGAGATGGAGAGTGAAACTGAAAAAGCCAAGGGCTGTTGAAACCTCTGGTAGTGCGCTATAGGTTGGAATCTCATGGGCCCAACTTTCCTGATTGGATTGATCAAGGAACAATGATTTCACTCAACGTTGGTTGCCCCTATCCTTACAACTTGAGATCAACAATATTGTAAGTCTGGGTGAGCGCCCTCTGGCTTGGACTGGGAGGCATCTCCGTTTCATACCAAGAAAGGTCCAAAGAGGGCAGCTATTCCCTTGTCATACAGGGTGATCTCACCCATATGGTTGATGAGCAGTGTGTTACAGCCTACCCCTTGAAGGTCCCTCACCCTATCCCCATTATGACAACTAGCAAACTGATGCAGCATATTGAGGTACTTTATACTAAAGTTGTGGCAGAAAAGGATTGATGCAGGAAAAATAACGCAAGTTCCTTCCAGATGCCAGGTTTGAGTTCAACTGGATCTATGCAAGAAAATAAACCCTTCCTCACTTATGCAGGGGCCCAGTTCTGCTGAAATTTAGAAAATTATAAATGAACTTAGGATTCTGTGGGTGGTTGGGCAGGGTGGCCTGAATCTGTTTCTAACCAGTTGGGATTGTCCCTACATGCTTAACCCTGGGAGGTCCCCACCACTTGTTGAGTGAGATGCTGCCACTTGGGCAGGCATAATTGTATTAAAATATGATTCAAGTGCCAGAGGCTGAATTGACATTGACTCAGTCTTCTGCCAACTTGGCCTCATAAATTTGAAAAATTCCCACTTGGGTTCTGTCATTCTAGGTTAGAAAATTAATGCCCCCATATCTATGCATGCTATCTTATTTCCTAAGTAACCAAGTATTTAAGCAATCATCTCTAAAAGGTATGATTGTTGGTCAATTTCTTTCTTATTTTACAATAAACCCCCCACATTGAATAAATTACTTTTTGGAAATTTTCCCTTGGTATCCACCATAAAACCCAACCTGAAAATATTTTTTTTGGGTTATATAATTACTGGGCCCTTGTGACCATCATAACAACAATATTACCTACTGTCTTGGACTGAGCATACCATACTCAAAGTATCCTCAGACACTTCCTACTTGCTGAAGCTATTTGGCATCAGGATCTGTCACCCTTGTTGGAGTTGTTACCTCCCCGCTGGGAGAAATTTCACAATTTTATAATCTGCCCTCATACCAACAACCTTATGGCAAAACTCAGCCCCATTGACATAGCAAATAAGCTTCCCACACCTGAATCTGCAAGCTCCATAGTAGCAACTACCTAGTTGTGTGCCAGTTTACTCCTGATCATCATAATGAGTTGCCATTTGTGGTTCACCCACCTTTTATCCCACCTTCAAGTTGTCCAAGCAGCAGTGCCTTTAGCATTCTGGCTTACTTTCTGGGTGCTCATGCACCCCAACTGGCAGGCCAGTCTAAATCTCATTTGCTGCTTTCATGACAAATATCAGTATTAACCTGGTTGCTTGGGGCCAACTTTTTAACCTTATTAAACCTATAAAAGTATATTTGGTTTGAGCAATATCAATATACATATATGCTCAACTTAAAGTGAGACAGATATAGAAGTTAGAACAATTCTATGTTGATAAATAAATGATATGAGGGAAAACCAATATTAAGTAATCTAAGATAAAGTTTAAAGCAACTACAGCTGATAAATGAAATATTTAATAGCACAACATATCAGGCATCACATATATATACATTGATAGTAACTTAGTGAAGTTTTTAAAAAGAAATTATGTTTTTGAAGCCCTTTTCAACCTTTATTCAATCCATTAAGTACAACTATTTAATTTTAAAGAAGTTCGTTACTCATTAAATCAGAAAATTGCCTGATCTATAGATAATATTGTGAGCAATACCTCTCAGCTAGAGTGATAAATTTTTGCCTTTGATACCCCCTTATCCTTATATATACATTAATACCATTCAAGCTTATCATCTATTTATATGCTGATATTATACTGGAAACTTTACATATCTCAACTGCATACTAAAATGCATTGTCACTATCTTATAACTCTGTAAAATTACATGTATGCTATGAGATATTGTAAGGTCTTCTGATGCAACTATCAAGCTGGATATGATTCCGCACCCCTTAAAACTAGGAGGGGTACCAACCCTGGGCTATACCTCTTACCAAGCTTAATAACTTGGACCATACCCTAGATGAACAATGGGTAGCAGCAACCCCTCCCTGTTTAATGCCTAACACCTCCCACCCAACTTAAGCCCAAATCAACTACTATTACTGAATCAGTAGGTTATTATGTACTAAAATCAAAAATCTGTTTTAATTACAGAGATATAACATATATAGGGCAAAGGAAATTCCCTTCAAACCAAAAGCTCAACTAGGAGCATCATTACTGTAAAAAATTTGATACCTGGAAACTCTCTTTACGCTTGGTGTAACTTTCTGAGCAAAATTTCACGAATTAATAAAAAAAATCAAATTTGCCTATAGTAGTTTCACTCTGATGTCCTTAGATTCTCCACTGACTGCTCCAGCATGGGGCAGCGGCGAAACTCCCCCCACCATTTTCCATCCAGAAGGAAAACGCGCTAGGACTAGTTCACCCAGTCATTCCAAACCTATGGGACGATTTGTTTTGCCTAAGGACCTAGACGCCCACCTTGCTCATACCCAAGTGGTACCTCACTGCCCCCTAGTGCTCCCCCGGAGCAACATGCGCTATGGCCTAAGGGTCAAATATGGGAAACTATTCCCATACCATGACCAAGCCATTATCAAAATGGCATAGGTGGTGATGACACCTGCTGGCTTTAATGATTTCTGCCCCTACAAGGGGTATTTTGACCTCAGCTTCACCTGCAAAGCTGATGCTGCCACTGCAGCAACTGTGCCCCTGGTATTCCAGGGAACCCTCTCCCCACAACTCAGACTCAGCTCCCAGAAGACACCACTTTGGTGGTTCAGTTTGCTGGCCTTCCCACCCACCTCCCCCTGAAGTGCTCCACCAGGAGCTAATGGATGGTTTGGCAGCCTATGGCTCCAACCCCATCTTACAATTTGTGGTCCCAAATGGGGCCACATGACTTGCTGGGCCTCAGGCATATGCCACAATCAGCCCTGAATTTAATAAAATTGTGGTGTCAATTCTGCCACACACCGTTATTCCCTCAGCGCCCAACCATCCATTTTGGGCCTGCATCGAGGGTGGGTGGACGATCTGTCCATCATGTTTTGAGTTAGACCATTCAAAATGCAAGTGCCCCTCCTCAACCACTTCTGGCAGATCAGATGACTCATCCGCTGACCTCCAATCCGCTGCCCACCCTGTACGCTTTCTAGTATGGGGCACAATCCTACCTCCCCCACCCCCAAAGCCTGTTGCTGCAGCTGAACCTGCAGCCACCAATCAGCCTCCTCCTCACCCCAGTGCCATAAATAATTCCTCCAATCAAGCATTGGATTGAATCCCAGTTTTTTCATGCTTCCTCAAATGAATTGACCAAACCTCAACTGTACGCTGATTCCCCAATCCAACTCAATCAAAAACCATGGGGATTATTGGCTGTAATTGAAAAATCAGGTAAGTTCATTGAAGAACATCTCTGCAAATTGAGCGGTTCATTAATGCAGAATGGGACGCCAAATACCCCCCTTGACTTTATACCCCACAGCCAAATGCTGAATCATTTTGCAGTGATCACCAGCTTGCAGTCAAAGAAGCTGCAACACCAGATTGTCATCCCCTGTGTAAAGCTGTCACTAAATCAGTAGCAATACTCAAAGGAGGAATTCCACCTCATGTTATCCCTGCAACCTTAACTCCAAAAAGTAAAATCATAGTGAACCAGTATTACAAAAATACAAAGATGCTATCCAGAATGTGGCAACTATAGCATGGAATCCAAAAGCAAAAATAATCTGAACTAACATTGCCACGTTTGTTAAACTCCCAGATGCCCGCATCAAAGCTGAAAAAGCTTTTCCCAAATATCTCAGTGATATTTATCTAGCTGGCCATTTTCATGAAATTCCAATCATCAGTGATATCAAACCACAACTGCAGATGCCCCAACACCATTACTGTCAGCTGTGACATGCACTCTACTATGGGAGGAAGAAGATGCTGCTAAAGAGGCTGCTGAAGATGAGCCCCATGACCCCCCCTCCCCTTCCGCCATGGAGGGATAAGCGGCTTCTGCTGCCCACCTGGTTAGTCAGTTTTTGAAGCTTTAACTCAATCCGCTCATTAGAACATTTTGTTTGAACCAAGTAGTTACATTTTTTAGTCTAGTTTTAGTTTTGGTAATGTCCATCCCCTGGTCAGCTTGCCTTGAATAAATAAATATATAAAATTTGATACCTGTGGTTACCCTCCAGGTGAAAAACATTTATAATTGCATGCCTGCACTAGTAATCACCTGAACAAAAAGGGCAATTATAGGCTATAAACACATCTGGATGATGCAGATGCCAAGGCGTAATCAGCTGATTGGATTTAGTTTTTGATGGTTAAAAACTGAAGTCAGAAGACTGAAACTAAAAATGAAGTGTTCAATAGTTATGTAGCTCATTTCATGCATTTGATCTTAGTAAGCCATCAATTCTCACCCATAGGTATTATACCCAATACCCTTCTTTTTTAAGATGTTTTGTTACAAATTACTTTAGTTTTTTAGTAAAACCAATCTCCTAAAATCTATTTATTTCATATTTTATATATCTTTTAAAAATTTACATCCCAACCCTTACTTAATGAGGCCTATGGAAGAGCAGCACACTAAATTGTTGTTGTTAGTTGTAAGCCTAAACCTTTTCTTCTGGCTTGCTCTTTGTTGTAAAGAATATATGCAAACTCTAATGATTAAGGAACATGTATCAAACACCCTACCACACGCAAACTTATGCTAACCAGGATTGAACACTCACATGTCTCCCAATCATATCATGATGGCAATGCCCTATGACCTTGGCATTCTGTGGTGGCTGTTCAAGCATGTACAATGTAAACCAGGTCTCTCCTTGGTATGACAGTTTGCTAACAGATATAGCCATCTTTCTACATAATGTTTTATAATTTTTTAATATCTACAAAAAATGGCTTAACTTATATAAAAAGTTTAATAAATGACTATAAATCCAAGAAGCACCATACTAGCTGCAATAGACTATATATAAAAGGCACTCTTTTAAAAAAAGTTTACCTTAGAAAAATAAATTTCTATCAATATATTACATAAAAAGCTTTTGTAAGAGTTTAGTAATTTCCAAGCATGTGACATGTTTCAGCATAAGTAGCACTAAGTGATGAATGTTGTTACCAAAGTGCCAAAGTTATTAAAGCGTTTTATATTACCTTGTTCCTTTAAACGATTATCAAATTCTAAATACTAGCTGCTGCAAATTGGTGTTAAACAATCTTATGAATTGAATTCTAGTACATCTACATAGACCTCACCGCCCCACAACCCCAATTTAGGTAATTTGAGTTCTGGAAGTATGACGTCATATTTCACTAACCCAAATACCTTTGAATTCACCCACCATTACCCACAATTTCCATTCTGCTCTCATTTGAACCCAGGGATTATTCTAGTAATATATAAGCTCATTCAAATTAACCGCCTCCACTAATTGCAATACAAAATATGCCTTTACCTTGAGAAAGCCATACCCAATCAATATACATTGATCATGATCTTTAGCACACTAGGAGAACTAACCAATACTGCAGTGGAGGATGCTAGAAAATAAGACACTGTGGAGAAGGTCAACCTGAGCACCTTCTAAATACAAAAGAGTATATATAGCAGAAAGGTTTGAAGCATTATAGAGGAAGACAACTTGCAATAACTAAGAGCAAGAGGCTATGAACCATTATTGACTCTACAATTACTGCTGGAACAAGAACCTTGTTATAATGGCGGATCATTATCACACTGGGATTATTAACCAATACTGCATTAAACCAAAGATGATACTTTAATTTAAATGATATACCTTTATTCAGTTAAGTTAATACCAAGGTGTTAAGTCTTCATACAAAATTACCTTTATTGAGTGCAACCTTTACCTGCAAGTACCCTACTTTATTGTAACCCCAGTTGCAACGCTAGCTTTTAAATTTTAGAAGCTGCTATAATCCCTATGGTATATTTAAGTTTTCTTTTTTGATTCTTAAGGAACACAACATTAGCTCACCTAGATACATATAATAAATCTTGAGGATATTATAAGCTTTAAACTTCAAATAATTAATAATATGCACATTTCTTTATCATCATGCAATATTATCTGATGGAATTTAAAAGTACGCATAGTATAAATTTCACTGTAGTATAAAATTTAAAGAAACATTTTTTATACATTTATGCAAAAAGTATCTTAAATAATTATGGTGAATTTTATTAACATATTGTATCATGTCTTAAGGGTGGATGGGCTAGTGGGAGAGCATCCTTCTTCTATCTGGATGTGCACAATCCTGAATCTCCAGCACATGGCTAAAAATCAGAATTTTAAATGTCTATGTTAAACTGCCTAGGTATTCTTGTGTAACCCTTTACATCTATATCATGAGCTTAAAGTATCAGGATAATTCTCTTCTTGTGTATAAATCTTTTGTTATATAACCTATTATCTTTTCAAAAATAAATTTTTTTATATATTAACAAATTCAGAGATAGAAACTGGTTTATATTACAAAAATAGATATTTTTGTAACTTAAGTAAAGTGATGAAGCTTATTGTTGAGAAACACTAAACTATATGGTTAATTACTTAACTCATGTAAACCCCTCCTGAAAACCTCCAATCCATTATATCTAATAATTGTACTACTGCTCCAGCTGTCCAGAGCAAAGAAAAATCAAACCAGCATGGATTAGATAAAAATGTATCATGAAAATGCAAAGCCCATTATATAGGCTTTTAAGGCCAAAATTTTCCTAATGAAAGAAGCTGTTATATGCCTCCAGACTGTCAAAATAAGTTTCCAGACATTCAGAATGATGTCAGAAGAAAATCAAGTATATGTATATCTCATCAACTGTGAATGTGATGTTGCAGATGATGCCTCAGAAGAACCCCCTTTTATACTCATAGATAAAACTGCTGATGATGAGAGAATTACCAAACAAACCTGTCCAAAGAAAGTTTCCCTTGTTTATAAAATGCTTACCAATGAGAATATCACTAAGATAGAAAGTAATTAATTCTAAAAACTCCATTAACTGAAACTATTAATGTATCCAGCATCTGCAACAGCCACAAGGGTCACAAGAACACCATGAGCATTCAGATAAACAGCTTTGCATTCACATGAAGGCCAGAGCTCCTTACAAATAAAAAAAGAAATATATATACACAAAGGATTAAAGAATTTGACTCCACTGGGCCTGTAACCAAGCAGCAAATGTATACTTGCAATAAGAGAAAACCTAATTTGCTAAATTATTTGAGGTGGGTCGACCTTGGGACAAATATACCACACTGAGAATTTTTCTAGCCAGTACAGGTTTTGAACTCAAAACCTGCACTAGGGGTGGAAGCAGTTTTACCCGCTTGGCTAACCACCCTTTAAAACCTAATTTGTTCCATCTAGTACTAAAAAAAACCTAGTTTGTTATAAATAAAGTTCTATAAACACCCCAATTCAAAGACTATATATTTTTCATGGTTTTACCAATAAAGAAACGTCTTTCACAGAATTTTATTTAATTTTGTTAAATTTATTTGGTGCTATTAATGCCAAATATAAATATATTATTACAAGGTTTGGAATTAGCATTCCTGTTGTCTGTAAATTTGATAGAGCTATGGTGTGCTCTGAAGTAGTCCCTGTTATGTCTAATTCCAAGTCCTCAACACATTTTGGACACACTTAGAGCAATGAGAGATAGTCCCATGTATGCAAGAATGAGACCATCAAATTTGCATAGCAGAACACCCTGTGAACTAACAAATAAACTTTTGTCAGTGGCTCAACCTCAAACATCAGCACCCCTAAGCAAGCAGGTCATTTTAACAACTTCTGGTACTCATTACAAGGGGCACTACTAAGCAATTGTGGAAAGCTTATTGAAGTACCATGGAAGTGAAATATAAAGGATTATTTTATAAAGACTGACCCTGGAGAGTATTTGCCAAATAATCAATAAATTAAAGATGCTATATCCACACTGACAATTGTTTTAGAAAGAGTCAGATAATCACCAGCCTAGGAATGAACTTGGGATCTGAATAACTGTCAAGAGAGTTTCTGTAATTATCTTGTTCCCTGAGAGGTGGTGCGTGATGCATAGCCACACTGCCAGGGAACTAGTTGTTAGTAAGGTTGTAAACAGAGCACCGCAGAGGTTGATAGAGCAAAAGGGACTTAGAGCAAGGGTTTATAACGCGCTATAGAGTAGAAGATGAAATACACAATAAAACTTGGTTGGACACCAAAGGGGAGCCCATAACTAAGTGTAGATCTGTGCTGGAGTGCTTGGGTGCTTCAATATGGAGAAGACCAGGGCGGCCCAGAAAAGCACCAGATATGGTAGATCTTTTTGTTAAAATAACACGGCCAACAATGTTTGAGACCTCCTCAAGGAGGTTGCGCACAGGTTCACCCATGGACCATATTAAAAAAACAATAATTTTAAATTATAAAGCCAACCAATAAGGAAAGTTGATCCCATAAAACATACTCTAAACAATGAAAGGCGAGTCATCACTTGGGGAAAATGGTGCTAATCCTAAGCAAACCAATAGGCACACCCTACTATTGGCCATGGTACTTTAGCTTGAGATTTACCAAACTCAAATTATTGATTGCATGTAAGGCCATTCCAATTTGTCAATATTGAAAATCAAATGGGTTTTTGAAACCCTGTTCACTGAGCAACCAAATAAAACCGTCATTATTATAAAGATAGCTTGTGTGTTTTAATGCCCTTTGTCATGGTCAAATGACATCATAGTGGGGACCAACCCCAAGGATAAGGCTGGGTGCCAGGAGGCCCAGAAGGTAAAGCTTCAGGCCCTTCCTGACCTCAGGCACACATTAGACCAACGCTGGTTACAATCCAAGTATGCCCAGGTTGGTACTAGTGAGGTGCCAAATGCCAGCCCCTTATGTCAGTCCAGGCGTTAAAATGGACAGTTTACAAAATTAACGCTGACATTTCCATTTGGTTAGTTGAGGAACAAAAGTTCTAAACCCATTCCATTTTATGGAATGACGCGTTCAGGCCAGATCCAACTTCAAAATGATTACTCGGTAGATTCAGTTTTGGTGTTTTCTACCAATTCAGATGATAGCCTTTGCCTATTGGTGGGCCAGTGCTTGGGTCCACTTCAGCGAACCCCTTATTTTCCTGACATATTTTAATTCTGATTCCCATGACTAACACTCCTTGTTGGTTAACTTCATAATAAACAATTTTCCCGTTTTACCATTTTTTAAAAAAATGTTTTTTAAACAATCCTTTGTGTGGACCTCTTCAAGGAGGTCTCACACTACATTAACCATTCCATTTTCATTACAATAAGCTTATCCCCTCATGCACCATTGGTTTGACCAGGTACCCCCCAACCTGGGACGTTTACCCCTTTTTTGTGCACTGCATCACTTTTGGGTGGTTATTTATTGCACTTCTCTGCTTTAGTTATTATTGCTCCAGCACCCTCTGCTGTGCTCTAGTAGCTTTGGGACTAGTGGCTAGTTTCCTTGCGTTGGCTCTGTGCACCAAGCACCACCACGCTGGAAACAGGAGAGTTATAGACAGTCTCCTTACATTAGTTGACCAACCCCTAAATTTATGTGCATGAACTTTTTCTGTGTGGGACTTTTCTGTAGTGGAAATGGTGGGCGCCAGCTGAGGGCCTCAGCTGTGGTCAGCCATACCGCTGTTTTCCCTTTTTCCCAAATGTTGGAGCATCTCGGCATTATTTTTGCTGCATCTAACTGGAAAGTACCCACCCTTTGTGCTCGTACCTGGTGGACATGGACGCTTCTAGGTCTGAAAGTTGTGATTCCCTGACTTTCTGCCAAAATTATCAACTTTAATTTTTATAAATAAGTTTTCCTTTGACAGAGCATCCAGACGATGCCAGCGGAATCAGCGCAGATGGGCCTGGGGGTGTTGGCCTTGGATAACGTCGGGCATTCCATTGCAGTCAGGGTAATAGGGTCGTTCATGTCTAAAAACGCGTTTTATAATAATAATCCTATATAAACCTCTGAACCATTTCTTAGCTTTTATGGCCTAGATGAGAACCCTATTCAAGTATTCAAATAACCCCTGAGAACCCTAGTTTGACCTCTACCATGATCCAGGGCACTCAGGAAGCAGAGAAAGAACTTTATTTAAAGTATGATAAAGTATATGCACCTGCAGAAGGCATGGTGGGGTATGTGGCCTCACTATTAAGAGTGTCCAACTATCACTCCCCCTTTTATGATTCCAATACATACTCTGATGGCTTGCTTGAGCCAGAGGAAGAGTTTTTTGGTAAAGTGTTGTCATTGTCTACTTTAAATAAAGACCATTCTGGGCATTTTCTACTGACTGCTACCCTCTCCTCTTCTTTAAGGAGACTCACCACTACTATTTTGGTGGATAGTGACCCCTCTGAAAACTTTATGGACCAGAGCCTAGACGACTACCTTGGCCTGAGTTACTTGCCAGGCGGTATGGTTAAGGGAGGGGCGTCCCAATGTATTCCCACTCTGAAGATCATTGGGGCAGTGGACTATCAGGTTGGAAAGTACCACTTGTCTGATCACTCAAAGCAGTCAAAAACCTCCTGTTCTCTATCATTTTGGGTGTGGAGTGGTGGCGAAAGTTTGATGTTAGAACCAACATGAAAGAGAATACCCTATCCCTCACCATGAAGAATGGTCGCACATTAGTTGTGCCTTTGTCAGAAGAGAACGCCCAGGGCGAATTGCCCCACTGGCCCCACCTTCACCCTTATGGCCTTACCCCTTTGCTGAAGCCCTCAGTGGAAGTCCCTATGCCTTCTTGCTTGGTGGGTTTGGAATTCTCTTTTGATGCAGCATCCGCTAATGCACTCCCTGATCATTCCAAGTATGATTGTGACTTCAAACTCACTGTGGATCTGGTGCGGATTTCTTCCCCTATTTATCCACTGACTGTCCGGGAGGAAGAGGCGTTAGATGTGTGGGTGAAGGATCAGTTAGCCAAAGGTGCGATTTTTCAGCGTACCTCCCCTGTATGCTCTCCACTTCTCTTTGTTGAGAAGTCTGATGGTACTCTGCACCCATGTGTGGACTATTGGAACCTTAACAACGTCACTGTACCAGATCTACATCCCATCCCTTTGGACTCTCAGATTGCGCGCTATGTGGAGAAGGATAAGGTCTTTTTCAAGCTGGATTGCCTCAATGCGTTCAATCAGATTCAGATTAAAAAGGGACAAGAGTGGTTAACCGCCTTCAGTACCAGAAAAGGGTCCTCCAGTTTTGGGTCATGTCCTTTGGGCTTAAGAATGCCACTGCTATCTTTCAACGCCACATTGATACAGCGTTAAGGGACTTGTTAGGGGTATGCGCAGTTGCCTACATGGACAACATTCTTGTGTTTTCCCCTGATCAGGAGTCCCATGCAGTATACCTTCAGCAAGTGGTGGAGAGGTTAAAGGCAGCCAGCCTTACGCTGATTATAAGCAAGTGTGAATGTTTCAAGTCCCAGGTAACTTTTCTGGGCAACGTCATGTTTGAACAAGAACACATGATAACTCCAGACAAGGAGAAGGCGATTCGTGAGTGGCCTACCCCCACCTCAATCAAGGAATTGAGAAGCTTTTTGGGGATGTGTACGTTCCTCAAGAAGTTCGCGCCAAACATTTCTGAGGTGTCAGCGTCCTTGTATAGGGCTAGTGGTGCAAAAGTGCTTCAGTGGTCCCCGTTCTGAAGGATGCTTTCCAATCTGTGAAGTGCACCCTGTTGTCCACGCCCACCCTTCACCATGTTAACTCTTCCAAAGAGTCATTGTGCTTACTGATGCCTCCAACTTCGCCATAGCGGCTGCCTTGTTACAAGTAGGCGAAGATGGGAAAGAGCATACGGTGGGATATTTTTCCAGGAAAATGTCTCTGCCTGAAATGAATTAAGCCATTTATGACAAAGATTTACTAGCAGTGGCGAAGGCGCTGACATATTGGCGTCACCACTTGCATGGCTCTACCCAACTGTTATGCGTACACACAGATCACCATGCCTTGCTGTACTATAGCGCCTCTCATGTTTTAACCCCACGGCAGACCCATTAGCATGAGACCCTTGCCCATTTTGCCTTTTCGTACAAATTCATTAAGGGCAAGGATAATGGTTTGGCGGATGCTTTAAGCTGCAACCCTGCTTTAGCTCCTGATCCAAAGGAGGTAGAAGTCCACAACACACAGGTGATGATTCCTCCAAAGTAAACTTCTGTCGCAACTTCCCTCTCCCTGAGCCAATGGGCCAGCGCTTGAACCTCTGGAAAACGCGGAGGAATATGGTATGTTCAGAAAGGTTGTCTTTTCTCAGCCGCTGTTGGGCGAATATACTATGGTACTTGCTAAGACCGCTGTAAATCAAGAGACCTATCCAGGGGTTATCATTTAAAGAATGAGATAGTATGGTTTCAGGGCGCCTTTGGGTACCTGCTGGACCACTGCGCCTAGAAATTATTTGGGACCAACATGATGCAATCACCATTGGTCATCCTGGGAAAGCAAAGACCTTGGAGTTGATATGTCACACCTACAATTGGAAGGGTTTGCCTGCTTAGGTGGGGCGGCATTGTAAGGAGTGCCTGGTATGCAACCAGATGAAACCCAAACATCAACCCTTAGCGAGATTATTGGTATCAGTCCAAAAGGCTGATGGGCCCTGGGCTTCCCTCTCAGTTGATTTCATTGTGGAATTACCTGTATCTGATGGTTATGATGCCATAATGGTGGTGGTGGACCGTTTTAAAAAGTTCGCCCACTTCATTCCTTGCAGAACTACAACAACCGTGGCTGAGATGGCTAGGCTCTTCGTCACGCATGTGTTTGCACTCCATGGGGTTCCTCAAGAGATTATCAGTGACTGGGGACTCCAATTTACCTCCGTTTTGGGAAGAGTTGTAAAAGACTCTTCAGATTCGCCCCTGTTGTTTGACTGCCTATCACCCTCAATCATATGGGCAGACTGAACGAGTGAACCAGTGCTTGGAACAGTTCCTGCGGTGTTACACCCCCACGGATCATTCATATTGGGCTTCTCACCTTCCTATGGCCCAATTTAGTTACAACAACACATTGCATTCCTCGATCAGTTGTTCCCTTTTTTTCGCCAGCCATGGATTTAACCCCACCTTTAACATGGTGCCCAGTTGTGGGTCTAAGGTTGAAGCGGTAGTGGACTTTGCCAAGACAAGCAAGAAGGTCCACCAGGGGGTTTTCACAAGCTTGGAGGCGGCAATGCAAGTGTATAATGAGAACGATGATGGGAAGCAATAAGTGGGTCATGTGTACAAGGAAGGGGAACTCTTGATGCTTGATGCTTGTAACATCCCTATCAAGCAGCTATGCAAGAATCTGGGACTAAAGAGGATTGGCCCTTACCGCGTTGTTAAAAAGGTGGGCCATGCCTCATACCAGCTAGATCTTCCCTCTTCATTTTGGATCTTCTCTGCCTCCATGAAAGCAAATTGACGTTGTTTGAGGGCCCCCACCTGAGAATCCTGAGGCTTATCTCATGGATGGGGCGTCAGAGTGGGAAATGGAAGAAATAGTTGCCTCCCGCCGCGTTAAAAGAAGGCTTGAGTAGCTGGTATACTGAAAGGGTTTTGACGCTGCAGAGAACAGTTGGGTTCCAGCGCGCAACTGTGTGCATGCCCAAGATCTGGTTGAGCTTTCCACGAGAGTTTCCCCCAGGCTGCTGGATCTCAACCCAAACTAACCGTTGCTGCCATGAAGTTGGCCCCAGCCCACAAGAACTTTTAACTTGCGCAAGCCCCTGGAGGGGGTCAAGCCCTGTCAGGAGGAGAGGGTGATTTCATGGTCAAATGACATCATAGTGGGGACTAACCCCAAGGATAAGACTGGGCGCCAGGAGGCCCAGAAGGTAGAGCTGCAGGCCCTCCCTGACCTCAGGCATACATAGACCAACGCTGGGTATAGGCTAAATATTCCCAGATTGGTACTAGTGAGGTGCCAAATGCCCAGCCCCCTACATCAGCCCAGGCGTTAAAAGAGACGGTTTACAAAATTAATGCCGATGGTTCCATTTGGTTAGTCGAGGAACAGGAATTTAAAACCCATTCCATTTATGAAACAACACATTTGGATTGGATCCAACTTCAATCAATTACTTGAGTGAAGTCAGTTTCAGTGTTTTCTACCAATTCGATGATAGCCTTTGACTATTGGTGGGTCAGTGCCTGGGTCCACTTCAGCGAACCCCCTTATTTTCCTGACATATTTTAATTCTGTCTCCCATGACTAACACTCCTTGTTGGTTAACTTCCTAATAAACAATTTTCCCGTTCACCATCTTTAAAAAAACTGTTACTTCAAACAATCCTTTGCGCAGACCCCTTTGAGGAGGCCTTGCACTACATTAACCATTCCATTTCCACTACAATGAGTTTATCCATGTGTGCACCGTTGGTTCACCCAGGTACCCTCCAACCTGGGACGTTTACCCCCTTTTCCCTTGTGCACCGCGTCGCTTTTGGGTGGTTATTTATTGCACTTCTCTGCTTTAGTTATTATTGCTCCAGCACCCTCTGCTGGGCTCTAGTAGCTTTGGGATTAAAAGCTAGTTTCCTTGCATTGGCTCTGTGCACCGAGCACCACCACGCTGGAAAAGGAGAGTTATAGACACTCTCCTTACACCCTTGCTGTAACGCAGGGCCAAGAATCACGCACATCACTAGGACAAACCTGGGCATCTCTCGCCAGCACCCAGCGTTGGTTCATGGTATTTTTTAAGTCAGTAAGGTCTTGCAATTTTACTTTTTGGCCTCCTGACAACCAGCTTTACCCTTGCAATCAGTGCCATCATTTATGTCATAGACCATGACAATAACTCAAATGAAAGAAAGTTGGAGTTTTTTAAAGAGTAAGAACAATAAGACTGTAAAAAACCTATAATCATTTTTCAAGCTGGAAAGCCACAACAATGAGATGGATTACATAAAGCAGGATGCGGATTCCATGCAAGTGCAACGTTTACCATCTTTTTAAAACATTATCTACTCTGTGAGGATGCACCACCAGTACCAATACACCAACAATGGTGGTACAATATAAATTTCAGATTAAACCTGAAGAAGATCCCAATTTCCATAAAACTTAAAAACTAACTTCATTCCTGGCAAGGAAACTTTAGAAAGATTTATTTGGATTATGAAAAACAGCCTGGAGTGAGCCAGTAATAAACAGAAAGCCCGCCATGTACAGGGATTTATGTGCCAAGAAGCACCATAGGTGCTTGGAGATACACTTTACTCCATCACACTTAGATTAAAGTTAAAGAATTTTATGAGTTTAGGAAAGCACAGGACGTTCAAAATATGAATCAAGAATTCCTCACCATGAGAATGGGGATGTTTGAGTCACTTGTGGACTACAAAAAGTGGTTTTACGTCAAGGCACAAATATTTGTACAACTGGAGCCTTGGATATGATTACTGAAAAAATATCTGGCTTAGCTTTCTAGAATCAAAATGACAGCTCCTTATGAACATGACTTTGGCCATTAAACCTGATGAGTCTCTGAAGGCATAAAGAAAGCCTTGATTGACGTTAAAGCCTCTTACATGACGGAGTCAAGACACCAGAACCATCCTAGCCATCAGAAATTCAGCCCTGATAAAAACCATATGTACTTCTCAGAGCTGCGATGATAAGCCTAAAGATAAGGATTACTGCCCAGTAGAGCGGAAGTACCTGAATTCTGTAAGTCTATATGCAGAAACTGTCAGCAAGAAGGACATTGTGGAGAAGCTGCCCTAATTAAAAAAGAAAAAAGTGAACCTAATGAGGAGTTCTCAGGATCAGTTAATTGGGTTGTAAATCACACAAATGGAATTGATGAAGAAAAGCCTGACAACAGATTGATTCGTGATGCTATGTCATTGGAGCTCCAAGTGAAGTGGATGCGCCTCCTAACTCAGAACTAACCAAACGAATTTTGTGCCTATTGTGCACACTTACTTAACATAAGGTTCCAAGCCTACGCAGATTGTTGACATTATCTTGGATGGCGAGAATCTCATGGACACCACTTTTAATAAGATCTTAACTGAAGATCAGAAGTCACCTGATTCTTTAAAGAAGTTTTGTCTTCCTTAGGAGTTAGGAGAATTAAGTAAGACAGTAAGTGCCATTCTTACCACGAGCATGACTATTAGAAAGAGCATTACAAGAATGGAAGTCACTACACATAAAGTCAAAACCTTAGCAGTACTAAATACCGGTGCTTTATTTAACATTATGTCTTTATAGCTCTTGAAGAGATTAGAGTTTGAACCAGACATCAATTACCAGGATAAGTTTAAACTGCTGGCCCTGATTCAAACAAAGCACTTGGAGCATATTTCGCTTTACCCTTGCAATTTTACTGCATTGTCTTGTCACTCCTTCTTTGGTGCTTGAGAATACTATTATGATTTACTCATAGAAATGTATTTCTTGTAGATTTTGGTATAATCACTGCCTTCAAGCAGAGTTCATTCAGTCTTCTCACATACCAAATACCACTTGTGGTCCAAGATGAAGATAGTATGGAGTAATTGGAAAAATAACCGGATGGTTTCTTCCCATGATGCTGAGTTTGAGAGTCAATTAGTTAGTTTTGATGGACTGACTGATTATCTGGTTTTAAGATGGTAGTCAAGCGATATATGAGGGATCCGCCAGATTTGTTAGCATCAGAAATCATTTTGATTGATCTTGGTGGAATTTGATAATTGGCAACTGAAGCTGAGAATGATTAAGAGAAGGTCATATTGTCAAAGTACTAATTGTTGCTGGCAGATAAAATGATGAATATTACTAATGAAAATATGGCAATATTTATGATTCCACTAAGAATTACACTAATTGATTTACTGAGTGAAATAACCTTCTTAGTTGTAATGAAGTTTAGCAGCTGCAGCAAGGAAGATGATAGTGTTGATACCATCTAGTACTAAAAAAAGATGATAGTGTTGACAATAAGTGAGAAAGGGATCTTTTTATTATGCTAAATAGCAGTGTGACTCTGCGGTAGAGCTAGTAGTTTTGTATAGACCCTAGTGGTAGTGGAAGTTGGACGCTGCTATAATTATAAATATTGTGGTTACTAAAGTGATTTGCTTCCTTTCTATATTATATCCTGTTTGTTCATGGATCGGAAATCCTCAAATTGCTCTTCCGTTGTATCAGTAGGTAATTCCTCCTAAACATTCACCAGATCATATCTTATCTGAAGATTTCTAAAAGTAGTGCTCACTACATAGGGCCTGATGATTCACTTTAAACAGAACAAATACTTGTAACTATGAAAATTTAACTACTTGTGCCAAGACCTCATAGAGTTTCATAGAAAAATAGTGGCGAATAATGAAAACTTTCAGTGAAACTGTCCCTTTTTATTATTAGTGAATTGTCTGACTTTAGTGACTTCTCGATGGAATTACAGTTGGCCGCCTGTCCAGCTCTCAAGTTGGCTCATCATGTATGGTCCATGGATGTCAACTCTGCGCAACTTTGTAATATTATGGAGTGGCTCCTCTGAGGTTACTGTCTTTACAATGGAAACACTATTATAATTTTTGAGAATGTTCTTTAATCAGCAAGATCAGACTCAGTGATATGTATTGTATATGTTCTACTTGGACGTGACCACCATTAGCCTGACGCACCACTTCACCTTTCAGGGGGCAGTAGAGTATCTCATCGCTTATGTACAACCATCCATTTGCCAGATCCTTTGAGTCCTGGCTCATCATGGTATCAAGATTGGGGACGTGATGCGGTTTACTCAGGTGCAAAAAAATGACAACTGTCTTTTGCTGGAGCGCCTTGAACAGACATTCTCAGAAGTTATGGGGCGCTTGTCCAAGTGTACAACCATGTTTCTGATGCCCACAGTCAGATGGATCAGTTAGTGCCCTGGTTAAGCCAGTAGTTGCTATGAGTCATGAGAGACTTGTTAAACTGGCAAGGCCTCACGCTGTATTGTATTATGGAAATGACTACATTGTAAGGGAACACTAAACGGCATATGCAGGAAATGACTGAATGGGGGTCTGGCATTAACGCAGTGGTGGTCAGCATCATGGACCACGTCACTGTGTTAAAGCGGTGGGTCACTGACTAAGCCGATTCCTTTGCAATTGACCTCAGCCATCTGAGAGGTGAATGGATTAACCATGGAACCACAAAATTCATTGGAGCATCATTCCTCAGTTCCACCAAATATAGGCAACTGGTAGATAAGTTAGCTCACCTAGAAGGTTTTAAAAATGCCAACTGAGGATGTACTGTGACCCTTCCATTTTGTTGAGATGGTGGAATACACCAATCTCAGGGTCAGTTTAGAGAATCTGCGATGGTTAAGTGAGGAGCTACTTTGGGAAAGAGCCGCCTTTAGTAAGCCAACTTAATAATATGTCCCATCAAGCTCATGACAATGGACGCCAGAGTTCCTGATTGAAATGAACACTTGATGATGTGGTTGAGCGTTTTCAGAATCTTGAGTGGAAACTAACCTCTGAGAAAAGATTCTGCCAGGATTTACAAAAAGTTGCTGATGAGCTTAAACAAGACGTTAAGGAATGGCCTTTCTAGCGAAATTCAGTTAAAATGGAAAGGATCATGGAGGAATTTTCATTGCTCAGGTTGGTGTGGGGAGTCAGGTTGAGATAGCCTCAACTCTGGTGACGAATTTTATGGGTCCACTAGCAAGCTTCCCCTGGTCACCGCTGTAATTCTGACTGAGGAGTCCACCATTTCTCACAAGACTGTAACAAAACCAAGTTCTACCCAGAGACCTATCTAGACTCCTCATATGAGGGTCTACGTTCTCCAGGACAGAGACCTATTAGTTCATTCACAGAACCTGCAGCTTGGAGTGAGAAGAAAGCGTGCATGTAAAAAAGCTGCCCCCATATATTTGAGGAGGCAATATGCATGGGTTTTAAGTGCTTAAATTTTACTGTCAAAGGAGCTTTAGACTGCCATAAGGTGAAGCTGCTAATTTCCACCTTATATGTTGAGAGCGCCGATTAGGTCACCTGTTACCTGGAGGACAGCTCAGTGACTTATTAAGAAGTCAAAGATATGGTGTTACGCCTGCTCGGAGGGCTGGAAAAGATGGTATAACAAAAAGCTGACTCCTTGACAATTGAGTTTCAGTGGAATGAAACCCTTTTAGAATTTGCTGATCGCTTCACTTTGGAAGTGCATGTGTTGGTAGGGGGAACGATACCTGAGGCTGACGTCAGTATTGCTATGAATGCAGCTGTGAAACCAAACTAGAAGCTCTTTAATGTGATGGCTCCCATTTTGCAAGGGAATATCCCTTTACATCATATTGTCAACTATCTGCAGCGATTGGATGTAACGTTCAGCCCAACAACGTGTACTGGAAGCCGCCAGTGGCTGTCAATGGATCTTCTTTGGTTAGTAGGAAGCAACGACTGACTTATAATCTGCTGTCCAACCCTCGCCAAATTATAGTCAGCTGGACAACCTGCAACTGATATATAATCCTTTGGGCCATCCACGCCCACTCTTTAGCTCTCTGGTCCGCCCTCAGCTGGCCTATAACCCTCAGCTTAGTCTTTTTAATAACATTCAGAGATGAGAACCTTTAGGATAACTTGTTTTATATGTGGACAACAAGGACACTATGAATATAGCTGCCCCACCAAGCAGGACATCCATGAAGTTCAACCAAATTTTTACAAGCAGGGAAAAGATCAAGAAGAGTAGAGATAAGAACCTCTACTTCCACTGCTTCATATTTAATTGTCCCGCCTGAAACTAATGAGCTTCTCTATATTGGTCCCTGAAACCCAAAAATAAATCTTTTTATCAATGAACCACTGATGTAAATGTGTTAACTCGCTCCCAAGCTAAGGAGGCCACCGTGGAGGAGATCTGACAGGAAATTCAAAACCTTATGCCTGTCAAATTTTGAAGCGGAATTTGGAAGATGAACTATGACCCTCTTCAGATGTGGCCTCACTGGGGAAGTGAGTGTTACCATCCCTGTGGAGCAGATCGCTAAAAATATCCCAGATCGGGGCCAGTATTTATCTACTTTCTTGATAAGAAGGATTCTTTGGATGTTCGTGTAGTTTAATAACTATAGTTCTTCTTATTCTTAGTGTACTTAGTGTGACATTTTTAGTGAAAAAAAACAAAAATTTGTGTAATCATCAACATAAGCACCCCACTCAACTTAGTGTCAAAAAATTTGGTAGATAAGCTGCTGTTGAAAACCAATGATGAGCATCAGGTGGTATACAGGACCGTGGGGGCGGAAAGTACCATTTTGGAGGGAGTGTATAGTGCACCACCTCTTTAGTTTGGTTTAGTCATTGTCTCCACACCAGCAATTGAAGTGCTGAATCACATTTATGACATTTTAATTGTCGCCACCTTCATGTGACATTTTGGTGCCATGATTGACATGATGGAGGAAACCTTCAAGATCCTGGGTCAGTGGATCCCCATCTACTTCATATCAAGTGGGGTACCACAGGATTCCACCTGAGATGGTCAAATCAACCTTGCTTACAGCAAAGGCGTAGTTCCTGTCTGCTATTGGCAGTTGAAATGGCGGATTAGGGTCCTCCTAATAAAATATATGAATACCAAGGGGTACCTCTATGAATGGCGAGCGCTTTAATGATACCATCTGGTCATCATACTATTGTAGGAATGGAGCTTAGAGTGGAGATACCAAAGAGTTTTATGGGGAAGTACTCAAACCTTATTAGTAATCAGGATTAACCTCATGTGGCTCCAGCCTTACTAGTATCTTGCCAAAGGGAGACCAAAGTGCTCCTGGACAACCTGCAGAAGGAGCCTCTTATGATCTAGAGGCACCAGGTGGTGGCTTAAATACACCTGACCACCATCAATAAGGTCCTTTGTCTTCAAAAATTTGGCACATTAGGAGCTTTGCCTCTCTAGAACTCTTGCTGGCGTAATAGCAGCGGTTTCACGTGGAACTTTGACAGGATTATTGAAAGAGCAACAAGATCAGGTGATGGCGTTTTTTGAGAAATATTAAGAGATCTTATCATCCCATGACCACAATTTGGGGTGCGCTAGAGGCATCATCCATAAAGTGAACACAGGGGACCACCCTCATATCTGGTCACAGCCAACCGATGCTCAAGGTCTAGGGAGGAGGTAGTTTCTATTAAAATTGGGAAACTGCTAGAGCAGGGTGTGCTCAAGTCATTGAAGAGTTCTTGGGCTTCACCTGTATTAATAATGAAAAAGAAGTATGTCACTAACTGGGTTGTGATTGACTGACAAAAAAATTAACACCATCACTAGAAAAGGATTCATACCCGCTGCCTTAAACCAATGATGCCTTAAATATTCTGGGCAGTGCTTGATATTTTGAAGCTATGGACTTGATCCTGGGGCACTGGCAGATCAAGTTGCCTATAGTGTAGCAAGAAAATTGTGCTATGATCGCCTCCAAAGGGTTATTACAATCCTCTAGTATGCCACAGAGCCTATTTAACACCCCATCTACGTTCCAAAAGACCCTGGATACTATTCTGTGGGAGCTAAAGTTGTCTTGTATCTTTTTCTACCTCATCGACATTAACGTTTTCTCATGAACGTTTTCAGAGCACTTAACTCATTTGGAAGAAACATTCTGCCATATTGTAAAGATAACATTAAAATTAAGCCTCATAAATGTTATCTTTTAAAGAAAAATTAAGAATCTTGGATTCCCTGAAAATGCCAGAAGCTTTTGACGACAATTAGATAAGGTAGAAACCATCAGGAAGTTGGACCAACCCTGTATAAAAAAAGATATTTAAGTATTTTTGGGCATGGTTGGATACTACTGCCAGTTTATTCCCAATTTTAGCTGTATCAGGGTCCCGCTATTTGAGCTTCTGAAGAAGGACGCCACCTTTGAGTGGATGGAATGATTCCAGAGCACTTTCAAAACTCTTTTAACGGTGTTGATCAGAGCTTCAGTGCTGCAGTATCTGAACTTAAAAAAGGAGTTCATTGTTCAGACTAACGCTTCTCTTACTGTCATGGGAGCAGTATTGTCGCAGCAGGATGATGATGAGGTGGAACATCTTATCGCTTATACCAGCAGAAGTTTAAACTGTCATGAGTGGAATTATACTGTGATTGAGTGGGAGTGCCTAGTGGTAATAATTGCATAAAAACCATTTTGAGTTTATCTTCACAGAGTATGTTTAAGGTCATGACAAAGAATGATCCATTAAACTGGTTACAAAACCTTTTAAAGTCGGTGGGGCGCCTTGCATGATGGGCGTTTAAGCTTCAAGCATATGATTTTGATATAACTCACCAACTGGATGTGAAGCACTATAACGCTGACTGCTTATTGCGCCTACCAACAGTTGCCATCACAGCAGATCTCGCTGATATGATATAAATAAAGATGATCATCAGCAAATAGCTGAAAAATCACCATAAATTATCCAGTCATCGGATGGGATGAGGGCGGATATATTATTGAGGAATTATGAGTATATAAGAAGATTAGTAGGGTCACGTTGAGTTTTCTGAAGCCCTCTAGCAGACCAGGCATTATTTTGGATGCACACAAGGCAGTAGGGCATGGAGGGCTATGTAAAACGTTGGATTTCCTGTAGCCGTGATATTATCAGGAGAGTATGCATATTTCAACGTTCTTGAAACTATTTCTTGTTGTCTCCAATGTCAAATGGAGAAATCCTCCTTCTAGAAAAATTTCAATCAAATGGTGAAACCTTGGTCTTCCTGGCACACTGTATTCATCAATATTGTGGGACCTTTGCCAATGCGGATGAATTACTCCAAGTATATCCTCTTAGTGATAGATTATTTGATGAAGTGGAGAGGCTCAGGCGATTAAAGATTTGGGAGAAGTAAATGCTGCCAAATTCAGAATGGAGTGTGTCATCCACCAGCGCGGCTGCCCTAAAGTCATATCACAGAGAACAGGACTAACTTTACTTTCCATGCCATCCCAAGGTTGAACGAATTAAAGGCAATCCGCAGGTTACTAACAGACCCATATACCCTGAATCCAGTGGAACTGTCAAGTGAGTCAATTGAATGTTGTTGAATATCCTTAGGAATCTTGCAAAGTATCATCCATATGACTGTAGCACCCTTCTCTCCACTGCGGTCTTCACATATAACATCAGCTACCACTCCATGATGGGATAAGTCACTTTCAGTTGCACCATAAGAGGCACCCTGCCCTGCCCCCTCTACCCTACTCCCGTGTAGAGGATACTGGTAGAATGGATATGCAATGTTATCTGATGACTCTGATGTTCATGCTTATCAAACTTCAGACTGAAGCATACTCACGAACTTTGGAAAGAAAATAAGGGATCATAATTCTAATCAACATCAGTGTAGCAGACTTCCGCTGTTTGAGATAGAAGGAAGTTTCTGTTCCACGATTAGAATGGATTTGTTCATTAAAATAAGTTGGCTAACATATGGGAGGACCCTTTGAGATAATCAAAAAACGGGAATTGACACCTACATGATTAAGGAGCTGTAGAGTGGTTGAAATATCAACTGAGTGCATGCTAAGTTTTTTCAGAAATTTAACCAATAGAAAAATTAATGAATTAAAGGACATATATAACTATATGGAAGTTCATTAGCATAAAGGGATATTGAGTTTATGGCGTAATGAGGCAGGTTCTGCTCACAGCTATGATAAAGGTCACCTCAGACTAGTTGATGGAGGACAAGATTCAGGTGATACATCAGAGGAATACCATCTGGTTAAGGGTAAATGCCAGAAAATTAATCAGATACTTTCTCACATAATGCTGAGTTTAATGGTCTATTAGGTAGTTCCAGCAAACTATCTATTTATCTGGTTTTGATTATGGTAGTCAAATGATCTTGAAGGGATCTGCTAGTTTTTATAGCATAGGAAATCTTTTTGATTTCATTCTGTGGAATTTAATTACTGGCGTCTGAAGACAAGGATGATTGAGAGGCCATATTGTCAAGTTACAATGGTTTCTTGTAGATCAAATGCCAAAGATTACTAATGAAAAATGTGGCGGTATATTTATGATTCCGCTAAGAATTACACCAAGCGAGTTAATGAGTGAAATTACCTGCTTGTTTGAAATGAAACTCAGTGCCGCAGTGGGGAAAATAATAGTGGCTAAAAAGATTAAAGAGAGGGATCTTTTTAGTTGCTAAGATGCAGTGTGACTCTGTGGTAGAGCTATTAGTTTTATATAGACCTTAGTGTTAGTTGCTGTTGAATGCTGGTATAATAATAAAGATTGTGGCTACTGTTGTGATTTGCTTCCTTTTTTATATTTTATCCATCATGTTCATGGAACAGAGATACCCATATCGCTCTTTCATTGTATCATTGAGCATATTCTCCTGTGCAATCATCCATCAGGTCATATCCCATCCACAGAGACTAAAATAGTGTAAGAAGTGAGTACTCCTAGTTAAAGAAAAAATTTAATTTATTTGGTCAGCAATACCTTGAAGGAAAATGGAATGAAGCACTACCACAGATTATAGAAGAAGAGTCTAATTTGTTTTAGTACACCAGCGAAGAAATAGACTACTTCCAGGTGAACAAAAGGTCATGTTGGTCAACATCAGCATCAATATATGTGAACTGATGATGATCAAAATTTACTGTCCCAAAGGAGTTAGAGAACAGAAACCAAGAGTGATTCCTGGATTCTACGATTTTCTTACCAAGGAGAAGTAAAAGCTCTCATCAGAAACATAGTCATGCATGTCAAGATCAAGTAGGGTTAAACCATAGATAAAGAAAACATGTTATGCTACGCTGAAATTAAATCAGTTAAGCCATTGCCAGGATAAAGAAATTGGGCTTCATGAGACAACAACACAGGAAGAACGTGAATTAAACGAGCCTTTTGGATCAATATTCAGATATTTTCAGCAGCAGACTTAATAATTATGGCTTTTTCAGGGGAATAGTTCACAAGATTGACACTATGATTTCATTCCCTTCCAATCTAAGCCTTACCACCGTTATAAGAGCAAAGAAGAAGTGTTTCAAAGGAATTGAAATTTATAGGTGCAGGCTTAGTACTTACTTCTAAGAGTCCCTGGGCGTCGCACCTTCTGCTGGTCAGAAAGAAGGATGGGACTCAATGCATAGTCTTAAACTAATAAATACTGAATGACCTGATGAAAGATTTTTATCTACTATTGAGCATTGATGATGGTTTGACTCGACTTGTAGGATTACAAACTTCTCAGTCAAGGACTTGGCAAGAGGATACTATCAGATGGAGATGTTGTCATAGGAACAGGAGAAGTGCGCGCTGATTACTGGCTAAGGTCTGTTTGGACTGATGCATATGCCACATGACTTATTTAATGTCCAGCTACATTTAAAAGAGTTATGAAAAATCTTTTTTATTAGTCTGAAGATGTAAAGTGTGGTTATATACTTGACAATATCACGGTGTTCAGCAAGACGTTTTATAATTATCTGACACACCCAAAGGATGATTTTACTTGGTAAGAGATAAAAGCCTCAAGTCAAAGAGAAACAAGTGCTCATTGCTAAAGAGCCAATTGGAATTTTTTAGCAACGAAGTTAATTAAAAATTAATCAAGCCCCAGCAAGGGAAGGTTGAAGGCATCACTAAGTGGAATTTACCTAAGTCATGAGAGACGTTCAAGTGTTCTTGGTCATGGTGCCTATACCACCATTTTGTGCAAAAGTTGTGGGTGTTGACAAGCCTCTAACAAGTTTACTCAACATGGGAGTACTATTTAGTTGGAGAAAAGTGTCAGGAACTGGTGTACTACTGACATGGTTGGGGGTAGCTAACCATGAGTTAGCATAACCAAGGGTGTAGCCCAGTATGACAAGGACACTAGAGGTGTCCAGGTATAAGGAATGGTGGGTAAGCTGGTATGGGAGTTGCTTAAAGACATGGCTCTAAGAGGAAAAAGTTGGAAGGAAGTTTCTTGTAAGTGGGGTGGTAGATTGGTAATGATAACACTTTAGTAAATAAACTTAATAGTGTTTGCATTATAAGAATAATTTTATTGACCGCAAAGATTAACCAAATGAATGCCTTGGTTTTACATACCATCCAACTTCCTAGACTTACCTAAGCTTAATTGATTTTATACAGTGCACTATTCTTCTCTGGAGCTTATGGGATTGCAACTTGCATGTGATTTTGAAAAGCAGTGGGTTTCGTCTCAGTCTCATCATAAATTTGTTTTGGTGCGATTAATTAACTGAATACTATTGCAAATGAAGTGATTTAAACGATTAATCGAATATTTTT
>JAKSZP010004681.1:0-36122 GCA_022478985.1 Massospora cicadina
CCTCTTATCTTGGCCCAGGCTTTGAAACAAACGATTTACGTTTTGAATGAAGATGGTTCAATTAGCTTGGTTGGAGAGCAAGGGTTCGAGTCCTGCTCCAGCTATGAAATTTTGACTTCAGGTAAAATAAGGCTTCAATTGATTACTTGAGTGAAGGCACTTTTGGTGTATTTTACCAAAATGGATAGAAGCATCTGTTTATTGGAGCGTCAAGGCTTGGGCGCATTTCCGCAGAACCCAAATTTCCCTGGCACATTTTAAATATGTTTTTGTGACCAACATGCCTTGTTGGTTGACTTCCTTTAAAATACCCGTTTTTTACGTTTAACTTATGGTTCCTTGGGCTAACTTGGTGGCGGACCTCTTCATGGAGGTCTCCAACTATGTGGGCCACTACCTTCTATCGCAATACACCAAAATCCCAGGTGTTCCCTTGGGCCACCCAGGTCCCCTCAGATTGAGGCACCCAAGCTCCTGGACGCCAAACTACACTTGATTATGGACTCCCCTCTGGGGTCCACTCAAGCTGTTATGTTCCTACATACCTGATCTTATATTTTGCGTTCTACACCCTTGCCTGGGGTACAATTGGCACAGACACCATTTGAGTTGTCTTCTTACCCTATATATTAATGGCTAGTTCCTTAGCAATGTGGGTTTGCATCCCACATCACCTTGCTGGGAATGAGAGAGTTACAGACACTCTCTTGACAGCCGCATACAGCCATGGTTGCAGATTCTGTTAGGAGCATCGCCCATTTTATGAATCTTGGTGGGAGATTTAAGGCATGTTGACATTCTTTTAGGTATGGCCAGCTAACACGGTCATACGCCATTTCCTGATCCAAGAAGACCAGGGCACCAGTTGCTTTGAATTGGCAAATGTTTGCAACAGGGTGAATGTTGTTCCAGATTGAACGCCCTGGTATAAACCCAAACTGGTTGTATGATAGGACGTCAGATGCAATTGCGCCTAATCTAGCTGCTAAAATTTTTGTTGGAATTTTTGTGTCAGTGTTGGAGAGTGTAATTGAGCGCCAGTTGGCCAGGTCCAACTTTTCACCCTTTTTATACAAGGTTATAACATAGGATTCTTGGCCTCCTGGTAATAGGCGTGTTTCTAATAAGCTCTGGTTCATAGACGCCAATAGGAGGGGGGCAATTTGTTGAAAATATTTTTGTAAAATTCGTAGGGTATCCCATCAGGCCCTGAGCATTTCCTACGTGGAGCACCGCGAATTGTCTCCCAAAGCTCCTCCTGTGTAATAAGGGATAGTATATTGTAATCTGGTGGTGTACTTTGTATCTCAGCAGTTTGTATAAATTCTTTAATTTTTTGTGAATCTGTTGGTGTTTCACGATATAATTTGGTGTAGTAGCGGTGTACTTCCGCCTTGACCTCCTCAGGGTCAGTTGCCACGGTGCCGTTGGTCTTGTGGACCTGTGTGTATGTGGGCTGGTTTCCGCAGGGGTGGAATTGGTGGAAAAAGTATGTCAAACAGGTTTTGCCTTCCTTTATGAACTTACCTTTGTTTGATACTTTGATTCTGTGTTGGTGTTTATAGATGAAATTGTTAGGTCAAGCAGAAATTTCTGCCCATTTGCGTCCCCAGTTAGGGCTATAGCCAGATCTTGGAGTATTTATATCCAGGTGGTCTAGCTCCACCAAGGTACGCTTGATTGTGGCTGTGTCCGCGGTGTAGTTGCATGATGCAATATGTCAGGTTTTGTTGATTAAATCCTTTTTTGAAATTTTCCCATGTTCTGATGGGATCCAAAGTGAATGGGGTTGTGAATTCTGGGTTTGTAGCCTTGTTTTCAACCCAGTTAAATATCTCAGGCAATTTTATATATTCTGGGTGAAGATTTCTCCAAGCCGACACCTGTGTGTGGGATTGGGTTGGCGTTAACTGCACCATAACTAATCGGTGGTCAGAAAGATTGATCTTTTTTGTTATAAATTTGGAGATTCTTGAGTGGTGGGATTGCGGGATGAGGCTGTGGTCAATGCAACTCATTGATATGAGCGCTCCCTCACATATGTTGAGCTGCGACATGTGGGGAAGGAGTGGTGAATTGGGGGGAAGAGCATCCTGTAAGCCGAGAGATGCCTTCATTGTGCGGAATTCAATGTGTTTAGGTGGGTATCCCCTGGGATTAGGCCATCGATCTGTATTGGGGTTATCCCAGCAGTTGAAATCGCCTAACATAATGGTATCTGGTGGGAGGGTGAGAGTAGGAATGTTTTCAAAAAATTGTTTTCTCTCAGTTGCAGTGTACGGTGCATAGACACATGCTATCAAAATTATTTCCTCTTGGCACATAATTGTTGCTACCAAGACTCAACCATGCAAGTGTGATGATAAATTTTTAATTTTAAATTTTTTGTTGTTGTGGACGATCACCCCACAGTGAGACGTCCATACTGATTGTGATGGCGCGACCCTGGTTGACCAGGATTCTTCTTCCCCTTGTAGACAGTGGGTTTTTTGGATGGCCAAGATGTCTACAAGGGGTTTTTGCAGGAATTCCAGCTTTTTGGCTTGGGATGTATGAGCCCTGGCTCCTGCGATGTTTAGCGTCCCTATTGACACTAAGGTGCCCGCGGCGCCTCAGGAGTGGTTGGGAGGGCCCTCTGGCCCTATCCCACCACGGCTCATTTTGGCCATACTCCGCGTCTGTACTCCAATTCTTTCACTGCCATTGAGGGTTCCTTTGATCTGACCCAATGATTCAATGGAATTGTGGTTTTTTGCATTTGTGTCAACTTTTCCTGCACAGGTCTCATGTTGATTTGATGCAAATTGTTGATTGGATTTTAAATTTTTGAGGTTAAAATTTGGTGAATTGTGCACCACATTTTCGCCCAAATTATGGTTGCATTGTTCCTCAATATGTGCATGACTGATGTCGCTTTGTGACTCATTCAGGTTACTGTGAAAACTTTCGACCTGGGCATATTGTTCTGATTGGTTGGTTCAGTGAATATCCAAAATACTCTCCCAAATTTGTCTGGGGTTAATGGCGGACTCCGCATGTGCCGCTGCTTCAGCCGCTGCTCGCTTGTGGGCTTTTTGTGCTGCTTTACGTTGTTTGCTTGTAACTGGGTCCACGATGGAGTATAGTCCATCTTCACCCCAGCGGAATGGGTGGTGACCATCAGTCTTTTTGGCAAAGTTTTCGTTATCTTTGTCCATTGCTTCCTCACAATAGTCATTTTCCATTAAGCCCTCTTTCATAGGGCATGCGTGTTCCTTGTGGCCCAGTGAGCCACAGTGGTTGCAAATGGGTTGTGCACGCTCCGGTGTAACTTGGAACGTGGCTGACTGGCCCCCATCTTCAAAGTGAAATTCTGCTTTGCGGGAAATTCTGGATAAGTCCTCTTCCACTTCTGGAAGGGATTGATTACAGTGATAGATTTGCCCGTACACAGGTTGTGTATCAGGCGAAATCGCTGTAATTTAAGTTGCTGAATTTCTCTGTAGGCCACAAGACCTTTGCGGAGCTCCTCCTCAATTACCTTATGAGGAAGGTTGGTGGGGAGTGAGTCAAAAGAGATGAACAAAGTTTTCGCTTTGTTCCATCTGGTGCGCGCGGTGCACACAGTTTTTTTGCCCTCGGGGAGGGCAATTTCTACACAGACTTTTGCTGCGGCATCAGCTTCATCAGCTGTTTCAAAACCAATATCGATCCAGCCATGGCCCATGTTGTTGGTGGCTATATACACCGCGTGAGGGAAAAATGAGGGCTGTGCCTCACATGTTTTCTCCCACAGGGTCGGTGACTCATCCCCAAGGAAGAATCTGATCCCATGTTCCATCTTTTATAAAGGTTGGTTGAACTGAATATACATATATTGCGCGTGCTTTACAGTGAATACCATAAACCCAGACGGTGTCTGAGTTTGCGATTTCTTTGCAGATTGGGTTCCTGGTCCCCCTCCAGGGCGTTTCTTGCCCTTAGTTGCACCGTTAAGTGCACCGCTCACCACGACGCTCACCCATGTTGTATTATTTTTATTGATAGAGTCGCCCATCTTTCCTGTGTGTGTTATCCAAATTTGCTGTTTGAATTGAATCATAGTAACTAAAGTGATTGTTATGGGAAAGAAAAGCCCTGAGGTTTTGAACTCATGCTACCTCAATTAATGGGGTTCCACATTGAGTTGGCCAGGGACTATTGGCCGATTTCTCTAATAGCATTGGTTTTAATATTGTGGGAATCTAACTTAAAATCCTCAGATAATCGCAAATGGCCAGCATTTCCCTTTTTTGGCTGATCTCAACCTAAAATATTCTTATTGTTCAGCTGTGAGGGCAAATGTCCAACATCGCCCACCTCAAGAATGTTGGGGGGAGAGTATGGCCATAGGAACAGGCCATTACGCAATTAATTGTGATACCTGTAGCTAGTGACTTAATGGAATATTTGTTTCCTCTTTTGTATGTGATGGTGAAAAGGCCCTCCCAAGTTGTTCCAAGCTTACCGCTTCTAGGATTGATGTGGTTGTGGTAATATAATACCATGCATGACACTTGGAATGTAGGTAGGGGAGTTCTGAGTTCATTGGCTGCCTTCCCTTCTTTTGTTTTTTTTTAGCTAAACTAAACATTGCCTCTGATTGGAACTGAATGATGCGTTGTGCCAAACGTCTCATAACTTTCTCAGGATCCTCAACTCTAGAGGAGAATACATAATTGAAAAGGAGAGCAGGTATCCCAGGTTCTCATCCATACAAGACATGGAATGGGGACATTTTCAATACCTGATAATAACTAATCCGGTAGGCCATGAGGGCACTGGGTAAGTATTGATCCCAGTGAAGGGAATCAGAAGAGGCCATTTTTCATAGAATGGATACCAGGGTACCATTTTCTCTTTCCACAGTTCCGTTGGTTGAGGGATTGAATGGAGCTGAGAAAAGTTGTTGGGCTCCCATAGATGTTGCCAGGATTTTTACTACTCTAGAGGTGAAGTTCTTCCCATTGTCGCAGAGTAGTACTTGGGGGAAGCAATGTTGAGAGACTATGTTTTGATATAAAAAGGTGGCTGTGGCCTAGGCCGTTTGGGCAGGAAGAGCAACGGCTTCCACCCATCTAGTGAAATGATTGATAGCTACTAGTATAAATTTGTTCCTACTAGTAGTCTGAGGAAGGGGACCTATTACATCCAGACTGATGGTGTGGAACGGTTGTTGAGGGGTAGTGGGTTGATACTGGTATTGAGTATTGAAACTGGATTGCTTCTTACATGTAAGGCAAGCTTCCAAGATATCAACAATCACTTCCATCATTCCATCCCAATACTACTAATCCTTAATCCACTCATATGTTTTATTTGACCCTCCATGACCTAGGGTGGAGTGATCTTCTAGGATAACAGGTACTCATTCCAAGGGCCAAATGTAAGGCAACCACTTTGCCCCTACTTTTTTATACAACATTACATCCTACACTTTTGTGTTGCGTGAGTGTCAGGATAACATCTTCTGGACAGGCTCATCCTCATAATTCCATTCATTTGGGGTCATTAATAGATCATGCAACTTCTCAGCTTCACTGTTATCCAAATGAAGGACTGGCAGCCTTGTCAACCCACCAACATTTAAGTGACAGGTCACAGCTTGGTGTTCAATCTTCATATCATAAGGCTTGAGCTTTAGAGCCCAACAAGCCATCCGGCCATTAGGGTCCTTCATGTTTTGTAGCCATTTAATGAAGTGTGGTCTGTAACCACAGTGAAGCGGTACTATATAAAAAAGGGCGGTAGTGCTTCACAGCTAACAGAACAGCGAGGCACTCCTTCTCAGTTACACTATAATTGCGTTCTGCTTTTGATAGCATCTTACTGAAGTAGTATATTGGATGATCTACACCATTTTCATCTAATTGGGCTAAGATGGCCCCAATGGCATAGTCTGAAGCGTCAGTAAACAGGATAAAAGGTTTATTGTAGTCTGGGTGTCTCAGGATAGGACGTTGTTGTAACAGTTGTTTCAACGTCTCAAAAGCGGCCTTTTGTTCAGCACCCCAATAGAAAGAGGTGTTCTTAGTTAATAAACAAACGAGTGGTTCGCTGAGCTGGGAAAATTTGGGGATAGATGATAGTAATACCATATCAATTCTAGAAATACTTGAATGTCCCATAGATTCTTAAGGGGAGGCATCTTCAAAATCGCTTCAACCTTATCTAACATGGGTTGGATTCCTTTATGAGAAATGAAATGTCCAAGAAAATCCAATTTCTTTTGGAAGAAGGTACATTTGAAGGCTTTTGCTTGATATTTGACTTGCGTAATCTTTGAAACACTTCCTTCATATGTTTAAAATGTTCGTTGAAGGTACGGGAGAACACTGTGATATAATCAAGATATACGATGACACAAGTTAACTTCAGATCCTGAAGAATATGGTCCATTACCTGCTTAAAAGATGCAGGTGCATTACACAATCCTTGTAATAACTGAGTTGGTTGAAAAAGGCCCTCACTACAAATGAGAGCACATTTCTCCTCATCTTCAAGGGAAATGTCCAATTCCAATAGCCGCTATCCAAGTCCATGGCGGAGAAGAAGTTGGAGCCAGAGAGTTGGGCCAGGTCATCATCAATGTGGGGGATAAGGTAACTATCCTTTTTGTAAGATTATCTAATTTTCAGTAGCCCATTACTATCTGATGACCTCCATTTTCTTTCTAATGAGCAACAGAGAGGAAGACCAAGAGCTTTGTGAAGGTACTAATAACCCTGCATCTAACAATTGCTGGAGCTCCATCCTCACTTGCTCTTCTTCCACCTTAGACTTACGGTAGGGCTTTGACTGAATAGGGCGAGCATCACCCACATCAATGGAGTGACACTAGCCTTTCATATGACCATAGTCATTGTCTGATTTAGAAAGTATGTCACTATATTCATCTAATAAATTATGAACTTCTATAATTCAACTGGGGTAACTCATCAGAAATATAACATTAGGTTTAGTGCACTCCAGGTTATCCCTAGGCAAACCCAAATCTGCCATAGAGCCAATGGAGTGGATACGTTCAAAATCTTCTACTGGAAGTAGAAAGCCTCGGCCAATCTCCTGGTGTTTTTGTATGGTAATGGTTTTCCAGTGAGTTTCCCCTTTAAAAGGGTAATAGGCCTCTGGTAGGCTGGATCTAGTACTTCAGGCAATACCCTAGGCTCTAAGGGGCTAACGCCCTCAATACTTGTGATATGCAACAAACAGTGGTGTGGGATTTGGATTGTGATTTTAGTATCAACCATGCGTTGTTACCCAGGGTTAATCAATACCTCATCTGCAGCATAGAAAGGGATGCCATCCCTTGCATCCACTGAACTGGGCAATTTTCTTGTGTGGCGTCCAGAGGTGGAGTAAGATAAAGTTATAGCTGAGAAAGGGTATTTAATCAGGCAAGAGTATTTGTGCTTGCTGGGTTCTTTGTTAGATAAGACTAACAGAACTTCATAGTTTAGTAACGAGAGGTATCCTTGCTTCATTTTTATTATTCCCTCATATTCAATCATAAACTGAGTGCTAATGAGCATATCATATGCATTGTTGTCCAAAGCCACAGCAGGGGCTGATAAAATAAGCTTCCCAATGCGAATGGGAAGAGAAGAGTAGGCCCCAATTGCATGGGTATTATTTGGGCCAGCAGTTCCAAATTCTTGTGTGTACTCCAAGTCTTGCGTTAGCTTTATTTTCTTAATAAACTTTGTGGAGATCACGTTAACTGGGGATCTAGTATCCAATATGGCCAGAATTTGGACTTTTTGTATAACCACTTCAACTTTTATGAGGGCTCCTCCAAAGTTAGGTGCTAAAGCTAAGACCTCCTTAAGCCGAAAGGTGGAGGTTAATTTGTGAGCAGTCTTGGGATAACTATCCACAATGGTTTTCCTGGTCTGGACCCGCTGAAGAGGTTGAATTAAACTAGCTAAGAATTGATCACCATCTTTGGCAGTATTAACTTTGGGCCATCCTAAATTTTGACTGAGATATGTTCTCTCAGGTATTTTGGTACAATCAACTCCTTCAGCGTTTAGATGATCTGAAACCTCTAGTTCCGCGGGTGCTCCTAAAATATAGTATTTAACGTCGTCGAACCCGCCCCTCAGGTTCCTCCCCAGGGGTATTTTCAACAACGGGCAAGTACGCAATAGAAGTTGGGGAAATGGCTACAGAAGAAGGGATAGCCTTAGGAGACGCATTTTTCAACTTGGCTGGAAGAGAAGGCACAGAGGCATTAGTGAGCTTGTGCAGCCGTGTGGATGTTACAACTTTACAGGGCTTTGACTCATTAGAAGGAGTGAAAACCTTTTTAAGTCGCAGTGAGGAGCAGGTTCAGTAGGGAGAATAGGCATTGGTGGCCTTACTCCCAATGGTTCAACAGAAAATTGCTCCTCGATGGTTAGATCCAAGGTTGTCACTTTAGCTTCATGTGGCGGGGCACATACATTTAGTTCATCCAAATCTAACAAAGCCTCTTTGATGTTATGAATATTTAAAATGTGTGTTTCACGAGATGATATATCTGGCCTTAGAGGGTTGAAAAGTTAACCCAGATAACAGTGCAACGATAGCACCGTCAAGGGTGAGCAGGTTAGAGGCGGACAACCTTTGCGCAGAGAGGTAAAAACGTTCAGAAAAGGTAATAAGCGATTCATCCTCATAAAAACTAAGGCGCATAAAGGCCTGTTTTTCCCTATGTAGACTTTGCGTTGATCCAAATTCAGCCATAAGAGTCTCCTTCACCTCTGTCCAGGTGTACCCAGGGTTCAAGTGTGGTACAACCATCTCTTGTGCTAAGCGGCTTAAATGAGGAAAGATGTGTCGGATTTTTTTGTTTGTCTGAGGCACCATCCATAGCGGCTTCATAAACGTAGAGGAAGGTAGCAATGCTCCATTCACCAGGGGTGAACTTGTCCTTAATGGGGAGTTTGTAAGGGCGCTATTTAAGCTCCTCAAGGTGGGATAAAGCTCTAGTAAGTTGCTTTTACAGAGCAATGTGGTTTTGTGTACAGGGATCTCCTGTAGTGAGCACCATTTTGTAGGAATCCAGCTTTTTGGGTGCTTACTGGTGCTAACGCTGCTGGATCCCAAAAAATTTTTTTTAAAAAATAAGATATATGCTACTATATAATTGGGTTTTTTACAATTTTATTAGGAGTGCGGAGGTCAGCTAAAAAGTAGTTTTTTTCACCTTTGACTATTAGTATGTATACTACTTTCAAAAGTCAGAGGGAATTTGGGAATAAGTTTGGAATAGCCTCAATGCTTCCAATTTAGGTAATATGCTGGAATAGCATATCACAACTTGGGAACACATATCAGGGCAGATGAGCGAAAATAAGAGGAATTGTGATTGGCCAGAATGTACCCATGAGGTAACGTTCTTATGAACTTGAGCCAATCACCACTTGAATATTTCTTGCACTTTGGGGAACCCCCGCCAAGCCTATAAAAAGGGGGGTCCCCTTGTAGGTGCGCTAGAGGACTTGTTGGGGTCAGGGGAGGGCCATCCAATGACGTCTTAAAGTCCATGGTGAGGTCAGAGTAATCTAGCCAGTGGATTTTACGTTTGGTGCCCGTAGAGGTTTCAAACTCATGTTACCCTGATTAACAGGGTTCCACCAAGAGTTGGCCAGGGACTTTTGGCCAATTTCTCCAATAACATTGGTTTTAATCTTGTGGGAATCACTCTTAAAATCCTTAGATAATCTCAAATGGCCAACATTTCCCTTTTTTGGCTGAACTTGACCTAAAACATTCTTCTTGTTCAGCTGTGAGGGCAAATATCTGACATCCAAAAACTAGAAAACATCCCAGATATGGCTTTGGATGCCTGAATACCACTATTTTGGGGTGTTTAAACTTTAAAGGAGTTTATGATGATAATCAGCCTCAGTAGTGCCACTTGACCCCAGGTGAGGGCAAAAAGGGATTCTACTAAATGACTATGTTCAGTCTCTTAGCTCAGAGAAAAGGCTTCCATTTAGTATATCTTTTTTTTAGTACTAGATGGTCCCAACCTCCATTTAGTATATCTTGTTAAAATAAAATAAGGAAGTTTAAGGCTTTATAAGATGTAACTTTATCTAACTAAACCGTGTAGATACACAATTCAGAGATGGACTTACTTCAATTACTATTTAAATGAGCATGCACTATGCACTTGACTTGTTTAATTCTAGTAAATTAGACATGTTGCAAAATTAGATCAGAGAATAATAAAAGTATGGAAATTTGGCGTCTGTGTCAAATTTGGAGGGTATATTTATAGGCACAATCCTCAGGTTTGACCAAATTAAAATTATGATTATAAGTAATGGAGGCAACTAAGGTTTCTTATATACCTGGATTTTTGTATGTCAAATGGGTGAATTACTCCACCTGCTCAAAATTCCACCGTTTTGAAACCCTTATAAATAGGGGTTCCCCTCAATTCCCATCTCTGAGGCGATTATTCATTAATGTCAGAGCATTTATTAGATAAATGCCCCAGATTTTGAGGCTTAGATCTGTTGTATCCCATAAATGTATATAAAAGCCTTCAGTCATTTCTAAATTGAACTCCAATTCTTTGGGCCCACTTAAAACACAATTATTTTTAGTTTTTTAGTATTATCTCTAATAATAATATGATAATCAGGAATATCCTGTACCGTCACATAACACCCTTTGATATAAAAAGTTCTTGATTTTCTCCAGACAATGGCAGCAATTCTCAACTGCTTTTTAGGTAAATTCCATAATTAGATATTTTCTCCAATTTTACCAGAAGTTTGCATGGCTCATGTACAAACTTATTATCCACTATCTCCTTAGCATCATATTTAGGAGATTTGAAAAGTGCAGGTTGTAGGAAAACTTTTCTGGAAGTGGCCCAATAAATAATTTGGTTGAAAGATATAAATAGCTGGATGTACTATCAATCCTTTCAGTAAAGATAACCTAAAATCCATTGGTTTACTTGGCTGATCACCTTGTATGGACAATCCATACATGAAGAAACTTGTTGTATGGAGCTTTGGTATCATACTTTCAAAAATAAATTAACATATAGCTTCTTCCTTTTATTCCAGGATTTTTCTGCCTCTTCTTATCCGCCTTCTGTTTCTGAGATTTTAATGCCTGACCCAACCGTTGCTTAAGAAGTTCTAAGATCTCCTTATCACTCTTGACAATCTCAACTGCTATAGGGTTCTTCTCTCCCACTGAGGGGTCCCAAAAGTCTGGATGTACCCATGGTTGGCATTTAAGGGAGACATTCCAGTTGATTCATGAACCAGGTTATTGTACAAATACTGGGATAATCCTAAACAACCCCTCCAGTCTGTATGAAAGCCAGACTCATAACAACGAAGGTATTGCTCAAGAATTTTCTCTCTATCTGACAATATGACTGAGGATTTTAACGAATGGATTTGTGCCAATATGTGATAAAGGAGTTGGGAAGTACATGCCATGTTACTGACCACATGACTGACAATCCAGCAGAGAACCACCCCTGAACCCATGCGCCTTATAAGAGTTTGTGATGTAGTTGTGGACCAAGGTTCCAGTAATGCTGCATGCAAGCAGCAAAGTCTGTCTTTATTATAAAATTCATGAAAAAAGCCAACACCTGATTTATCTCACTATTGGAGCTATCATTCTGGTTGATTTTGAATAACGTTTTTCCTTTAATTAAATTCAGAATTGATTTAGGCAAACAATAACACTGAGAACTTTATTGTAATTTTTTTGTAAAAAGAATATGTATCTACAGTTTCTGTTTCCTCATTTTAAAGCATTTGTGATAATGTTAAATAATTAAAAATCTATATTAGGCTTTTGAGCGACATCCAAATTGTTGCTTGTGAAAGTCTCATATCCCAAATTACAAAAATTCGAAGGATTTGAGACACCAGACAAAAATATGCCAGATCAGCCCTCATTCTCAAATCACCAAATTCTTACCTATGATTTCTGACTTAAGTTTTTTCTGACTGCCCTGACCCTTTGAACTCAACCTCTGAATTTGCAGGCAATTCTGAAACTATATTCACGAGGTCAAGATGATGATCAGGCTGGCCCTGACCATCAATTCACCCCCTTGCAAATCCAAGAACCCTTGGATCTTCACTGGACAGCGTAAACACTCCTCTGGTGTCTGCCAGGTCGCTTTCTCCACCGGATACCCTCTCCACTTTACCAGGAATTCACACCAACCCCTCACCCAAATCTCCTTCAGGATTTGTTCAACCTCATATTCCTGGTTGTCCTCCTCCCGTAGGCTCAACAGCCCAGGCTGCTCTGGTCCAAGCCCCTGGAATCCCCAAAGTTGTGAGACATGGATAAATGGATGGGCCTTCAACCCTTCTGGGAGGTCCAATGAAAATGCAACCTTGTTGATAACCCAAATCACCCTATACGGTCCCAAGAACTTTGGTCCAAGCTTCTGGCTCTTCACTGGTACTACATAATTTTTTGCCGCCACAAACACTTAATCTCCTGGAGCAAATAATGAGTCTGGGGGCTCTCCATCAATCTGCATACCACTTTTGCCATACTATGGAGCGTTCCAGGTGTTTCATATCTTCCTCCTGATGACTGTCATTTTTAAAGATAATTTTTCTGCCCCATGGCATATTTGTAAGTCCTGGGGAACGTCCCATGTGCATTGATCGGGCTCTTTTCCTGTTCCTGAGTAAGAAGATATTGAAGAGGGTGGCTGTACCCCTTGTTACCCAGGGTGACCTCGCCCACATGGTAGATGAGCGCTGGGTAACAGCTCTTCCACTTTGGATCCCACTCCTGGTGCCCACACTCACCTTGGCAGAACTAGTACATCTAATCAGAGAAATCTGCGCTAAGATCACCAAAATGAGATGGATTGGTCCAAAATCGAGTGGAAATCAGCCTAATGTTCAGATTCCATGTAGTCAAAAAGGGATGAAGACTGATTCATTGGCCAGAATCGCCAACAGTTTTGATTTGGCTAAAACTATAATCATAAAAATCAACCCCCTCCCAAAATTGTTGGGGATCATCCCCAATGGGCAGGTATTAGCATCAGACACCATCGATGAGGAATTGAAGCTCCCTTCCAGAAAATTGGGTGTTGTGGCTGATGCAACGCTTTTGACCAAACAAACAGCCCAGCAACTGGTCATGGGCAGGTTGGGCATCTCAAACCCGTTCCCAACCAATTGGGACAGCCCCTACATGGGGTGGCCTTGGGGGATTCCCGCTGCTCATCAGGCCAAATGCCATTGTGCCAACCATTGGAAACATAGCTGAGCCTCAGTTTGGATGTTCAAGGTCAAACTGACGGTGACTTGGCCTGCGCTGAATTCTTTGATGTCAGTTCCCAGTGAACTTATCTACCCCATTCCTGAATAATTCTCCAGTTAGGGCGAAATTGGGGGTCTCAATCCCGGATTGTCCCCACATCAATTGACTACTATTTACTCAGTTGCATTGCACTGAGAAATTTGATCAATTTTCTTCACTTTTCTTTGCAATAAGATTTTTCCTCAAGTAACAATCAATTTCGATTTTCTTTATTCCCTTCTGGCTGCATTCCTGATGGCTTTTCCCTGGTGGCCCATTGGTCCAAAAGCTGGATGGCTCTACCGGTACTCATGGTCACTATGGCCCCCACCATCATAGACTGGATTCAGCAAGCTAGATACTTATGGCAATTTAACCCTGTCGTTATGAACCTTTTAACAGTATACTGGGATCTTGTGGCCTCACATTCACCATCTTCAAGCAAGGATCCACCCCCTTGTCTCCACAGTTGAAATAACCCCGTCTACTGGTGACCTTGTTGAAACCATACCTGTGGTCCCACCCCCTGCAGCAAGACCTCCAGGGTCTGGGGTGGCCTCAATTTAGTTCATTCTTAGGATGATATTCATTATTGTCTTACACCAACGATTTATCATTTTCCAATGCCCAACTCCATACAATGTCATTTGGGCGGCAATGCCTCTGGCATTCTGGCTTGCTTTTTGGGTGCTTACAGATCCCAATTGGCAGGCCAGTCTAAACTTCTTCGCCGTTTCCATGACAATACTCCACCACCTGACCACCCATCTAACGCTGGATTTGATCCATGTTTGCAAAGAATGGCGTCATCTCTGTCAATGGCTGATAGTGGTTATTATAGGCAAACTGAGCCAGTCTGATCCAGGTAACCCAATCATCCTGCCGATCTGAAACATAGCATAAAAGATATTGTTCCAATATCTGGTTTACCCTCTCTGTCTGTCCATTATACTGGGGATGATATGATGAAGCCCTACATGGGTGAATCTTCAAGTCGCTGAGCAAACTTGACCAGAATTTTGATATAAAGTGGGGTCCATGATCTAAAATGATCTCTACCAGCAGGCCATGATGGGCAAATATCTCATTGATGAAAGCCATTGCAGTGTCTTTGGCTGAGAACTTTGAGGTACATGTGAAATACTCAGCATATTTAGTCAACTGATTGAAAATGACCATTATTGCATTCTTTCCCTGGATCTTGAGTTACCCCATAATGAAATCCACGCCAACTGACCCCCACGGTCAGCTTGGAATCTGGAGTGGTACTAACTTACCCACAGGCTGCCTCCACAAGTGCTTCAAACGTGCACAAACTAATACTCCACCACATATTCTGTGATATTCTTCCGCAGTCCAGCCCATGAATACTTATGCTGCACCAGTTCAATCATCTTATCAACTCCAGGATGTCCCACTAATGGGTGGTAATGCGATGCCTGCAGCGCTTCCCACTGCAATGATGGGTTTGGAACCCATACCCACGAGTCATGGTACAAAATTCTATCTTCCTTCCCATAAATACTAAGATAGCTGTGTTGTTGACCCTCTGCCATTTCCACTCATAACTGATGAAAATGATGACCTCCTTTGCTTCCATCGGATTCCCCCTCCAATTCATCCTCCTCACTCACCATCATGACAAATTGGTCTGTCCAGAACATGGTTGCTGTGTCATACTTCTCCAACTCAGCCTTCTCATATGCCAGCCCCAAATCTCAGCTCAACCAATCTGCTATGGTTTTATCAGCTCCTGGACGGTATTCTGCTTGGAAATAATACTGAACAAGCTTTACATGCCACAGGGCTTGGCGCTGATTCATTTTCCTGGGCTCCCAGTAGTAATCCAGTGCCCAATGGTCTGTATGTACTACAAAAGGATGAAGGGCATACAAAATGTGGTGCTGCCACTTCTGCAGTGCTGCGATCACCGCCAGTAGCTCCTTGTCATATATTAGATAGTTTGTTTCTGCTGGAATCATTTTTCAGCTGAAATAACACACGGAGTGCTTCAACCCATATTTCCCCCTCTGTAAAAGTATGCTCTCACAGCAAAATTTGAAGGTGTCTGTTTCAACCATGTTGGTTTCTCAGAATCAGGATGGGCAAGGACTGGCATCTAAATGAGCTTCTCTTTCAGCAGGTTGAATGCTCGCTCCTCTTCTTCTCCCCATATGAATGGCGCATCTTGCGTCAATAATGTAAGTGGCAAGGCCAACTTTGATAGATTCTTTATGGACCGCCTGAGGAAATTCACCATCCCTAGAAAACTTTCTTACACCTGTCTGATCTGTTGGTGCCTTCCATGCACGCACTGCCTGTATCTTATCTGGGCATACCCCCAGGCCTTTCCCAAATATAATATTCCCCAAGAATAAAACTGATTACTGGTTAAACTCACATATCAAATACTTCTTCCGTATCCTGACCCAGCCAATGCCTCCAGGACCTCCTGCATATCACATACATGTGCCTCCTTAGAGCGTGAAAACATCAGAATGCCATCCATATATGCGATGCAACACCAGCCAATCATCTAGCTGATTACTTGGTCAATCATGCGTTGGAACACCGCTGGGGCATTGTGCAGCCCAAATGGCATAACTCGGTATTGGAACATTCCAAGGTGGCATTCAAACGCCATGTACCTTTGGTGCTCTGGCCTCATGGGTACCTGATTGAATGTATCTTCCAGATCAAGCTTGGTGAAGATTTTGCACCCCATGACCATTGGCAGGATATCTTCCATTAATGGCATCAGGTAAGGATCTGGCTCTGTGACTTCATCAATCTCCAGTAGTCCATGCATGGCTGTAATTCTCCACTTGACTTGGGCACCAGCAACACCAGTGTTACCACAGCTGACTTTGATGGCTAATCAATCCTTCGCTTAACATTGAATTCACATGATCCTCTGATGTGTCTTTGGCTTGTTCATTCAACGGATAGATTGGGCATCCATGAGGAAGTTCTGACCCTTCTTTGAACCAAAAGGAGAATGCAAATGGCCCTATGGGAGAGAACGGAGAATCCTTTTTTGGACTGAATAACCCCACAAAATATCGATATTCTGCTGGTAAAACCTCTTCCTGCATGGCCCCTAGGGTATATGCTCATCTGACTTCTGGATTCCCATCATCAGCCTCTACTTCATCAGTGGAACCATCCTTGAGTTCAAGGTTACAGTATCAGAAGGCACATTGATCTGGGGTCTGAACCAACGCCACGACCACATCCCAAACACTACTGGGTGTGCCAGGTTATAATTGCACAAAACCGCTCTCAGAACTCAAGTGGGTCCTGCTGTACCTTCCCTGAAGGGCTCACTTGTCATGACGGCGTCCTTTATGATGCATCAGCAAATACCACCTCTAGTCCCTTCTGCACCTGCACCTTCAGGCGCTCTGCCAAAGCAAGCTCAATGTAATTCTCTTCTTCCCCAGTGTCTACCAGGGCATTTGACCTTTCCGTTCCTCCATCCGTGCGCAACTCTATGGGGATAAACAACTAAGGATAAAGTGAAGAAGGTGATTTATTTATGAATGAATTTTTTCAATTGAAAATGCTAATGACGAATATTTAGGCATATTCCCCTTACCCTACCCATGGATCACTGATTTATGTGCTTCCTATTCATTTCCTTGACGCCCTCCCCCTTGTATTTTCTCAAAGTTTCTTGGTGCTGGATGCTACCTCCCTGACTGTAACAGCCACATCTGGGGACTTTCCCTTTCCTGGTGACATTGATCCCTCATGCCATTACCATACCAGTGCTAATTGCTTTTCAACCTGTACTGCTAAGGCCACTTCCTCCCCCAGCATAGCCTGGACCTTTGCTGTTGCCAAAGCTGCCAGCAAATCTGCCTGCAACTCCTGGCGGAACATTCGTGAGGATTTGGAATCCATGACCTGGGCTGCCTTTGCCAGTGGACGAAAAACCTGTGCATATTCTTCTACTGAGCTATGACCCTGACTAACTGTTAATAGTACTGACCATGCCTCATCTTTTGCCTCGTCCAGACATGCTGTCCAGTTGATCAACTCCACACACTCCTCCATTGAATTTGGAAAAAGTCTTCTGTTCCTTAATAAGTTCCTGTAACCATCCCGCCAATTCTGGGGTAATGCGTCAACTACCTAGAATAGTTGGAGCGTGAGAGGGGATACCCTCTGTTGCCTGTGCCAACCATGCCTGGAAGCGGATACACACAATAACTTGGTGATTTTCCAGCGCCTCCATGGACAACTCCACCTGAACGTTGGGTGATTTATGTTTTACCCAGATCACTATGGATTGTGGAGTTGCCACCCCCATAATCATCCCACCTTGCATAGCAAAAAATGCCAATAAAAACCATACCATAACCATGGTCAAGAGATGTTGGTTCCATTCCTCACCGTTGGTAACCACCAATTCCACCTGGGGCCCTCACAAGATTGAGAAAAAGGTATTTAAGTTTCGTTTTATGTAGCTCATAGGTTTGTGCCAATATGCAACGTAGAAGTTGAGAAATACAAGCCGTGTTACTGACCACAAGAATGACAATCCATCAGAGAACCACCCCCAAACCCATGCGCCATTACCAGAGTTTGTAATGTATTTGCGGACCAGGGTTCCAGAAATGCTGCATGCAAGCAGCAATGACCGGCTTCATTATTAAAACATGTGCATATCCAACACTTGGCCTAGCTCACTAGTAGTGCTCATCATTCTGGTTGATTTTGAATAATATTTTTCCTTGAATTAAATTCAAAACTGATTTATGCAAGCAATAACACTGAGAACTTTATTGTAATTTTTTTGTAAAAAGAAAATGTATCTACAGTTTTTGTTTCATTATTTTAAAGCATTTGTGATAATGTTAAATAATTAAAAATCCTAGATTAGGCTTTTGAGAGACATCCAAATTGTTGCTTGTTTAAGTCTCATATCCCAAATTACAAAAATTTGGAGGATTCGAGACACCTGTCATTCAATATGCCAGATCAGCCTCATTTTCAAATCCCTAAATTCTTACCTATAATTTCTGACTAAAGTTGTTTTTCTGACTGCCCCAACTTTTTAAACTTGGCCTCTGAATTTGCAGGCAAATCTGAAACTATATTCATGAGGTCATCATGAAGATCAGGCTGGCCCCAATCCATCACAGGGATGGTAGGAAGAGGATTGACAAGGCTTGATCTGTAGGTTGGCCAGTAGATGGATCCAAAACTTGGATACAAACTGGGGTCCACAATCAGAGATTATATCCTCTGGAACTCCATGGCAGAAGAAAAATTCCTCCAAAAACAAGGCTGCTGGCCCCCTTGAAGTGATCTGGGTGGAACAAATGAACTCAGAGTAATAAATCAATCAGTCAACAACAACCATTATAAGATATGTTCCCTTGGGCTTGTGTAGAGAGGATATAAAACTCACACTAATGGATGATTAAGGCTTGTGGAGCCTCTGCAGGGGCATCAACTTCCTCATGGGGAGATGGCGTTGGGGCTTTACATGAGCACAAGTCAGACAATGGCTCATATAACTTTAACTTTTATAACTTTCCCAGGCCATGAGTAATTCCTAGTAATTAGCTTTAGAGTTTTAATGTCCTTAGCTAACCATCCAGCGAATGGTTGTGGTGGGCCTCTAAATTTCCATCTTTAAACTCCTAGTTGGGACCCACATCTTCCATCAGAAATGGATTTCATTCTCCTATTTGCTAAATTTCTTGAACTTATATGAGGTTCCATTAAGAGATCCTCTAGTAGCCACTTCCTGTAATGAGATCTTTTTTGTGAAGCTTATATTCTTCCAATAATTCCCCTAGCACCATCTTTGATTAAAAAACATCAGGAGGCAACATAGTGGCATTATTAATTTTGTCCAGCTTATGGGTAGTATAAGATAACCTGGAGTCTGACTTAAAAATCACAGAGAAAGTTCTCCTTGACTGGGTGTTATTCAATTGTCAAGATTCTAATATGAATGTAAAATAAGCTATAGTTCTGCCAGATCATAATCTAGATTTTGATGTGAGCTTTAAGATTGAGTAAAAGTTATATGGACAAAAGATAAATCAATTTAAAGTATTTGTAGTTTGGTAATTTGAGAAAATTCTGCAAACCTCAATGAATGAATGGAACACCTAAAACTTGAAGCCAATAGGATATTACTAAGTGGAAGGGTCAAGACTAATTAGAAAAACCAAGGATTAATAGTTGAGCGAGAAAATGAGGAAGGGGGTCTTTTATGAAGAAAGAAGAAAGTAGACCAGAGTAACGGAAGGAGCTGTTAAGTTTATTATTAAAATAAAATGTTGTTGTTGGGGCAATAGCTCCTTATAATGTCTTTATTATCAATAATTATCGAGGGCCATCAATCCTCATATTGATCATCTGTTGCTCAGTGGGTTTTACCCTGAGTAACTTGTTTTTTGGAATCAGTCAAAAACACCAAAAATTTAACAGTGGTGCTCACTACAGGGGGGCCATTGATCATTATTAATAAAATTTTATATTCACCAACGCCATTGCACAAATGGCTCTTTCTGAAAAAGCACTACATCAACCTATCAAGTTATCTCAATATGAAGAACTGAAGCTCTCCTTGTATACACTAATCCAGGGTCAAAAAATGCTTTTCTGAGAGAATAAAAGTATAACTGAGCAGCTTTCCAAGGCCTTTCACCAACTGCACCTGGTTTGGGCCACCAAACAGCTTGACAACCGCTTGAGTGACACTACAGAGCGGTTATACTATGCAGAGCGTAAGTGGAATAGTTTTGCTGGGGAGGAAGGGGTTTGCATTGGCCAGCTGCCCTCATTCAACCGTGATGGAAATATATCAAGATTCTGTAAGTGGTTTGAATTTACAGTGGAGGGGCTTCCTATCATTGGAAAGACAAACTGTTGTTATCCACTTTGGACATTGCAAGCGCTGACCAGGTCACATGTTACCTTGCAGATATTATTGTAACATATCAAGAGGTTAATGAGACTATGATCTATCTTTTTGGGGAAAGGCAAAAATGGCTCAGAGCAAGTCAGTATTTTTGACAAATTTTTTAAAAGAATGAGCCCTTTTGGAGTTTGCAGATCAGTTCATGGCTGAGGCTCATGTGTTGATGTGAGCTAATATCTTAACTAATGAAGAAGTAGCTTAGCAATGATGGAAGCTGTTAAGTCATATTGAGACCTTTATAATGCTATGTTTTACATACTTCAGGATGATGCAGAACTATTAAAAGTTATTAGCCATTAATGCCGTCTATCCATCACTTTTAGTGCTCCCAATGTGGAACAAAAAGCCCTTGCAACTGCTGCCAAATCCTCATTGGATATGGGACAACAATGAGTTGATTATAATCTGCTTAGAAATACTCATCCACTTAATGCTCTGGCAAGTCCTTTCCGCCAAATTTATTTATCCAGTTTTCCTCGGCCACATTACAATCCAGCAATTAATTTCAGACCTAAGTATATAAGGGATGCAGAGATAATTGCCGTTTACAAATGCTTGTTTCTTGTGCGGCCAATGAGGCCATTATGCGGCTAGATGTCCAGGCAAACTGGACGTCCATGTGGTACCAGTTGCCCCAAACAAACAGGGAAAAGGGCAAGTGGAGTGGATATGGGATGCTCTACTTTCACTAACTCAAAACTAATTGTCCCTGATGATTCCCAAAAGTTGCTTGATGTCAAACCCTGTACTCACCCCAACGATTTATAATACTAACATAAACTTTGTGATATATTGACCTCAAGTTGAGGGAGAGACTTCAATAAACACATACATGGGGTTCCACCGCGAGGTGCAAAAGCCATACGCCTGGCAAATACTTGAGCAGAATGGTACAGTTGAAGGCGAACCTTCAACGCATGTCACAGCTTTAGAGGGAATGGAAGTGGTGATTTTAGTTGAGAAAATTGCACAGGAGTATCCGCATGTTGACTCTGGTATTCTCACTTTTCATAAATTACCAAAAGCCCTTGCCTATCTATGTAATAAGCACCAACAGTGCTTCTTATTCAGATTGTACATACTGTGACATTTTTGTACAAAATACCAAAATTAGTGCGAATATTGATGTTAGCGCTCCCATCAATTCAATATCCAGCAAGATTATAGCCAATCTTCTGCTGAAGCCTGATGTGGAACACTGAGTATTGTATGGAACTGCGGGGGCACTGAGCACTGTGTCAGAGGGCGTTTACAGCGCGTTGCCTTTGAGGTTTGAGTCCATTGGGGATTTGCTCAAGCTGTGGTTTTGCCTAATAACAATTATGACATGCTGATCAGAGCCACGTTCAAGCGGCAATTTTGGGCCTTGGTCAATATGGCTGAAGAAACCATTAGCATTCTAAGCCAACAGATACACATATAATTCACCTCCAGTGAAGTCCTAAAGGGCTCAACCCGCTCAAGCCAAATTATTCTCATGTACAGTAATGGAGTGATTCCTGTTCAACATTATCAGACGAATCAGAGGCTCTAAGCACTTGCTAATCAGATTGATGAGAACAATGGTAATCCAGCTGTCATTGAAACGGCAGAAGAAGTTTAGACCAGCCTGCCAGTTGGGATGCGTGAGCATCCAGAAAGCAAGCCAGAATGCCAGAGGCATTGTCGACCATATGACTTGATATGGAGCCAGGAAATAGGATACCACGAAATGGTGGCGGAATGTCAGGGTTAGGAGTAACCTGACGGCAAACCATACTGAATAGACTTCAGACCCAGGGGTTCTAGTAACTGGGGTGGAAACTATGGGGATAGTTTCTGCGAGATTCTTGGTTATAAAACCATTTTGTCAGTGGTGGTAGAGAGGCGAATTTTCTCTTGTAGTTGGCGGACATAGGGCCATAAGATCTCTGTATATTGCTGCCAAAAGGTCATGAGAACAGGGTTGTAGAGCCAAAATTTTTGGACTTGTTGAGCCCAATCGGCAATGGAGGGAACCATGGTAACCAAGAGAATTGGTAAGGCCCACCCAGAGTGTGGAGCAGTGGACCACCAGGAAAACGCCATATGGAATGTGGTCAAAAGGAAGAGAAAAAAATTTGGGGTTTTAATAAAATTTTTATTTGGGAAATAAATTTAGAAAATTGACCAACAATCTTCTCAGTGCCTTGCAACTGATTAAATAGTGGTCAATTGGGTAGTGATAAGGCGTGGTCAGGATCCACAAATTCGGCCTAACTGGCAAATTGGTTGATAGTGGGGGGTTTATTCTTTGGGAACCAACATCGCAAAACTTGGTGGTGGGCTGAGTCTCTATCAGTTTGACCTCAAACATTTGGACCAGGGGCCGATTACATTTCTGATGGTTAGCATGATGGCATTTGGCCCAATGAGCGATGGGATCCCCCAAGGCCATCCCATATAGGGATGGGGCCATTTGGTTAAGAACGGGTTCAGGACAGCCAACCTGCCCGCACTTGGTCGTTTATCCATTTGTTTGGTCAATAGTATCCCATCAGGCGCAACACCCAAATTACTATCAGAGGACTTCAAACTCTCATTGATGGTGCCCGATATTTGTTCTACTGATTTAGGGGTCAAATTGGAACCATCAGGAGATCTGGCTGATATCTCATTCTTCATACTTTTACAGCCATTTGAATTTCAACCATCAGCCCAATTGCCACCCAAATTAGATCCAACTGATTTCAGTTCAATGATCTCAGCACAGATTTCAATAATTTCCTGCAACAGTTCTGCTGAGGTGAGTGAGGGAATTGGTGGTGGGATCCAAAGTGGATGGGCTGTCACCCATCACTCGTCAACTACGTGGGTGAGATTGCCCTGGGTGATGAGGGGTACTGCCATCATCTTCATTGTTTTCTTATTGGGAATGGAAAGATAGCTCAATTGAGAGCTAAAGGACACTCCCCGAGACTTACATTACCCTTTCCTTTTTCCAGAGGGATGGCCCCCCCACCAGAAAACTGCACCAGAGCCATGTTCTTATGTGCTTTGGGTAACTTGATAGCCTCAATCGTCATGGCCTTCTGATTCAGGCAGGGAGCCTCGGGGTAGATGTGGAAAGCATCAATCAAGTCCATACAATTCGCACAATTAAAGCGCCTTGACCCAACTGTTTTCATAAAGTTGGATATCCTTTCCAGGCCACAAGATATTGAACTGATTGTCACGACTTCCGAGATGCCAGGATGGCCTCCATTTTGGCTTCCTCCTCGTTATTGATGATGATTGGTTCTGGGTCCATGGGAAGTACACCCTTAAAGGGCAACAGCTGGGATACATGGAAAACTAGGTGTTGCTTCCAATGCGCAGGAAGCTTCAATCAGAATGCCCCATTACCCAATGCCTCCTCCACTAAGTGGGGACCTGAACGCTTGTGGGCAAATTTGCAGGAAGGGGTTTGGATTCGCAAATGGCGAGTATCAAGCATGACATAAGAACCCACCATAAAGTCATGACCTGGAAGGCGCTTGTGATCCGCGAATCACTTATAGTCATTGATGGATTTAGTGAGGTGTTCCCACACTAAAGCTTGGGTTGATCAAATATGGGCAGCATGATCTGCGACAGCTTGCACTTCTGGTTGCAAACATTCTCCAACTGAGAGCAATGGGTTATAACCCAACGTTGCTTCATATGGTAAAACCCATGGAATCGTGAGTCCCATTATTGTATGCAAATTGAATGAGAGGCAAGTCTACGGCCCAAGTATCCTGTGCTGCTGCTGCATAGCAACGCAAGTACTGTTTGAGAATTTGGTTAACCCACTCAGTCTGGCTGTCAGACTGGGGGTGATACGCCATGGATTGACAGGGGGTTATCTTAAGGATTGACAAGAGTTCACTCCAAAAATGGGCGGTAAACTGAGTACCCCTGTCACTAACGAATTCCTGGGGAAGACCGAACATCAAAAACACATGTCAAACAAATAGACATGCTATTTCTTCTGACATGATCGCAGAAGTACAAGGAATAAACAGGGAAAATTTGGTAAGGCGATCTACCACAACCATTACCGCTGTGAAACCATTAGAGAAGGGGAGGTTGACAATGAAATCTATGGACACTGAGGTCCATGGACCTTCCGCCTGTTGTAAAGGGTGCAGAAGGCCATTTTTTCTGGAATGGTCTAACTTGGCCCTAGCACAAATAACACAATCGGTGATCCAAGTTGGAACCTCTTTGGTCAGTTCTGCCCAATTTAAAGGTTTTCTTGATCAAGTTGATGCATTTCTTGTTACTGGGGTGTCCAACTGCGGGGGGATCATGGTGTGCGCGGAATATGTTCAGGCAGAAGGAGGGGGAACCCAAACATGAGAACAAAAGTAAATGAGACCTTCTTCTAAAGAATATAGGGAGTGTTTGGGACTTGAGTGAGTCAAGTGTTCAATCAACTCCACGCCCTCAGGGCAAGCCATTTGACCGGCTAACACCTGGGCCAATAATGGATCATCAGGTGACAATGCGGCGGAGGATACAATGGAGGGGAGCAATTGACAGAATTTGAGTGACAGGAATCATGGTAACGAGATCCTCTTCCTCAGGTTCTGAGTGACGGTGAGCGGGACTATGGCTTAGAAAATTGAGAAGGACATTTAGCGCACCTTTGATAAATTCATATTTGCAGTTGAAACTGCACAGATCCCAATAGGTTTGGGCCTGCCAGTGTGCTAATTTTTGGGGTTTGCGGAAATACAAGAGAGCTTGGTGATCTGTGCAAACTGTTAACTCATGACGAGCACCTTGCAACAGGTACTGCCAATGAGTTAATGCCCATGCAACAGCAGCAAGTTCCTTGTCATAAATGGCCCAGGACTGCTCCGTAGCAGTGTATTTTTGTGAGAAATAAGCGACTGGATGTTCAAGACCATCGTGGTCCTGAAGCAGGATCGCGCCCACAGCTACTGATGAGGCATCACATGAGATGATATACGGTTTGGTGGGATTGGCGTGTTTCAAAATGGGAGGAGATATGATTGCTTCCTTAATCGATTTGAATGCCTGTTGGCATTTGGGGGTCCAACAAAACGGTACGTTTTTCCCTGTGAGGGGGAAGGAGCGGGGCGGCCAGCTGGGAAAGTGCAGGGGAAAATTTTTTTCAGAAAAATGATAGTACCCAAGAAACTTTGAAGCTGCTTCTATGTAGTTGGGGTTGGCCATTATCAGATTGCATCTAGTTTGTTGGGGGGATGGCAACAACTTCTTTAAGTACCAAATTTCTGAGAAATGTAACCTCTTCCTTGTAAAACTCGCACTTGGAAGCTTTGAGGAACATGCCTGCTTTGTGCAAAGCAATCACCACTGCTTTTTAAGTTGATAGCATATTGTTCAGGAGTTGGTGGATGGACTAGGATATCACCGATATAAGCAATAGCGCAGGAGAACTGGAGATCCCCTAATGCATTGTTGATCATTTGTTGAAATGTAGTGGGAGCATTTTTTCAGCCCAAAGGGCATAATGGAAATTAAAAATTCCTCAGCTCGTTTGGATTGCAGTCAGCCATTCTTGTCCTTCCATCACTCAAATCTGATTGAAAGCGTTCACCAGATCCAATTTCGAAAAAACACAGGATTTGGCAATCACCTGACTGATTGTCTGTTCTAAGGCAATGGGTAGGGATTTGTAACTGATATTTTGTTCAGGCGACTGTAATCTATGCAAGGACAGGTGATTCATCCAATTTTCTTGCAAATACAATTGGGGAGGCGATGGGAGGGTTTCTTTGAACAAACAGCCTTTTTTTAACATATCATCCAACCAGGTATTGAGTGCCGCCTCTCTTCCTCCGCTGTATAAGGATACAACGGGCAGTTAATGTTCACCAATTCCACAGTTGTCTGAAATCCACAATTTTACCTAGTATGTTTTGGCAGACGGTCTGTTTTTTCCATGTCAAAGATTCCCCAATATTGCATTAAGCTTTTGGGAAAATTGGCTGGAATGCCCACGGAGGTAACTAAGGTAGTGATAGAGCTGGTTCCTTGCATTTTTTTGAGGGTGTCAATTGAAGAGAACTCACCTCTGAATCATCATGGTAAATGACAATGTATTAGACTCCAAGTGAATCTTCACATGTTGTTGACGCCACCATCCCACACCCAATATCACTGGTATATTAAGTTTGGCATGGCCAAAAACTGATTATAGAAGTTATATTGGTGGATTGAGAAGTGTAACATCCGGTGAACGACATATGAAGACTGGTAAGCAGAAGAGGCCACCATTACTGGGCGCCCACATCCTTTTTAATTTTAATTGTTGTGCTAACTCAACGCTCATGAAGTTCCCCGCTGCTCCGGTATCCATCAGAGCTTCAAAAGATACATGATGAGGACCAACACTGATTCTCATAGGGACAAGGAGATAAGCAGAATTCTATTTATTTGGAGATTTGGCCAACTTGAGAATGACTGAAGAGATAGCGGGTATGTCAAACTCAGGGTCAGGGTTTTTAGCTGAGGCGAAAATTTGGAGTACAAGTGCGGGAGAAATCTTTTCTTCCATCTGGGTTTGAACAGAGTCATTCATAGTTGACTCTGGAAGTGGCAATTTGGACTCTGGGGTTATGGAAAGGTTGGGATCCACTTCAACAGCTACTCTAGCGTCAGGCGCATCGTCTATGTCTTTGGTAGGAAATCCTATCATAAAGTTTCCCTTCTGATATGGGGAAACGTGGCGAGTTACCACTATGATAGTAATTGCGGTGGAACATATCTGATCCACTGATTCCTGAATGGGAGACCAGGCCATGTGGTGAGTGGAAACTGAGTTCAAAATCGCTCTGAAGACTGCCTGAAGCATGTTGGTAGATAGGTTTGACGTGGAAGCCAGCTCATGAAAGGTGGAAATCAGAGAAGTCAAACTAGGGGCTTCAGCCATATTTAGGAGTAGTCTGAATAAGTGGTCTAATTGGGACACATGGGGCTTTAGGGGAAGCTGATACAGCAGCCAGCAGGGGAATGGGATCTTTTTTTGTGAGGAAGAACGTAAAAGACTTCTCACCCAATGGCGGGCATCTCCATCTATGGCGTCCAACAACGCAAGACTTTGTTGGGCATGAGATATTGCTGAAGCATTACTGAGTGCAATTGACGTCCTCATTTTTACTTTGGCAAGAGCATCAAGAACCTGATTGGTGATCTCTTGGGAGGAGATACTTGATCCTTTTCCCAGGTCGGAGGAAATACAAGAAGATGCAGTCTGCACTTCTTGGGTGGCTTGAAGAAAGTTTCCCAAAAATAGAGCGGATGGTTCTCCTGAAGTTGGAAAGTGACCAAACAAACAACAAACAACACAAAACTGATTGCATGTTCATCTGGTAGAGGGTAACCACTGCAGCGCCCAATTTGAAAACCAAGGCAGAATGGCTAGAAGTAATGGTTGGTCAATTATGTCATGGAAACGGCAGAAGAAGTTTAGACCGGCCTGCCAGTCAGGATGCGTGAGCATCCAGAAAGCAAGCCAGAATGCCAGAAGTATTGCTGACTGTATGACTTGATATGGAGCAGGAAGAAAGATGTCACGAAATGGTGGCAGAATGTCAGAGTTAGAGGTATCCTGACGGCAAACCATACTGAATAGACTTCAGACCCAGGGGTTCTAGTAACTGGGGTGAAAACTATGGGGATAGTTTCTGCGAGATTCTTGGTTATAAAACCATTTTGTCAGGGGTGGTAGAGAGGCGAATTTTCTCTTGTAGTTGGCGGACATAGGGCCATAAGATTCCTGTATAATGCTGCTGAAAGGTCATGAGAACAGGGTTGTAGAGCAAAAAAATTTCGGACTTGTTGAGCCCAATCAGCAATGGAGGGAACCATGGTAACAAGAGAATTGGTAAGGACCACCCAGAGTTCAGAGCGGCGGACCACCAGAAAAATGCCATATGGAATGTGGTCAAAAGGAAGGAGATAAAAATTTGGGGTTTTAATAAAATTTTTTTTTAGGAAATAAATTTAGAAAATTGACCAACAATCTTCTCAGTGCCTTGCAACTGATTAAATAGTGGTCGATTGGGTAGTGATAAGGCGTGGTCAGGATCCACAAATTCAGCCTAATCAGCGAACTGGTTGATAGTGGGGGGGTTATTCTTTGGGAACCAACATCACAAAATTCGGTGGCGGGCCAAGTTTCTGTTTGTTTGACCTCAAATGTCTGGACCAGGGGTTAATTATGTTTCTGATGGTTAGCATGATGGCATTTGTCCCAACAAGCAACGGGAATCCCCCAAGGCCATCCCATATAGGGATGGGGCCATTTGGTTGGGTACGGGTTTAAGATGGCCAACCCACCCACGCTCAGTCATTTATCCATTCATTTGGTTGATAGTATCCCATCAGGCATAATGCCTGAATTACTATCAGAGACTTCAAACTCTCATCGATGGCACCCAATATTTGTTCTACTGATTTAGGGGTCAAATTGGAACCGTCAGGAGATCTGGCTGATATCTCATTCTTCATACTTTTACAGCCATTCAAATTTGACCATCATCCCGATTGCCCCAAATTAGATTTGACTGATTTCAGTTCAATGATCTTGGCACAGATTTCACTAATTCCCCACAAAAGTTCTCCCAAGATGAGTGAGGGAATTGAGAGTGGGATCTGAAGTAGATGGGCTGTCACCCATTGCTCGTCAACTATGTGGGCGAGATCGCCCTGGGTGATGAGGGGTACCGCCATCCTATTCATTGTTTTCTTATTTGGGAATGAAAAGATAGCTTGATCGAGAGCCAAAGGACACTCCCCTAGACTTACACCAGTGCAAGATATGAATGATTTAAGAATACCTTCTGAGCATCAGGTCATTTTAGGGATAGAGATCTTAAAGATATCCTAGAAGGTCTATATGGTGAAATTATGAGACTCTATTTGCAATTGCAGCTCAAACCCCATGTGGCTCCTGAGCTCCTATTACTGGGTCAGAGGGAAGTGAAGGTGTTGATAGCTAACCTGCAGAAGGAATTTATGAAGGTGCAAAGGCATCAAGTGGTGGCTTATCTGCGCCTGGTTCCTATTGATGTGGTTCAATTGATACATGACTTTGGTTCATGGGACAATCTTGGGCTACCATTAAAAGCTTCATCCTGTGTAATGACTGTGGTTCTGATTGAGGCTCTAACTGGCCTGTCAGAGAATCAGAAGGACAGGGTTATGGTTCTGTTTGCAAAATACAAAGAATTTTTGCATCTGACAACCATGACTTGGGATGTGCATGTAGGATTTTGCATCGATTGGATACAGGGGATCAATATCCTATCTGATCAAGGCCTATCCATCGCTATAAGGTGGTGGAAGAAGTTGTATCTACTGAGTAGACAAATTGGTTAACAGGGAATGTTAGAGATATCAAAGAGTCCATGGGCATTCTCAGTGTTGATCATCAAAAAGAAAGATGGCTCCAATTGATTAATAATTAACAACTTGAAGCTTAGATCATTAGAGAAAAAACTCATACCCACTTCTGTGAAACATTGATGCGTTATTTTGGCTGGGCTGTGCCAAATTTCTCTCCGCTATGGACTTGATATTGTGGTACTGGCAAATTGAGTTGCCAGTTGCAGAACAAGAGAAGTGCACTATAATTACCCTAAAAGGGTTGTTCCAACTTACATGTATACCACAGGTTTTGTGAAACGCCACAGCTACGTTCCAGCAGGCTATGAACACTATTTTGTGCAATCTGAAGTTGACTGTCAGGGAAACGGCATATGAAATTTAGACTGGCCTGCCATTTAAGATGCAGAAGCACCCAAAAAGCAAGCCAGAATGCCAGAGGCATTGCCGCTCTAATGACGTTGTATGGTGCGGGAATATGTGAAACAGATGCGCGTTTATGTGAGGCATGAGTAAAAAGAAACCTGGCAATGAACCAATCAGTTACAACTCCAGACCCCATAGCCTTGTTGCAAGAGGTTGCACTACTGGATTAGCTGCTTTGAGATATCCAATGAAAGGGGTCATAACCAAAGCAGAGGCAAGGGGGCGGATCCTTGCATGATGATGAGATATGTGAGACTACAGGATTCTGATATCCTGGTGGCGGATGGCTTTAATGACAGAATCAAATTACCAGAAGATTCTTACTTATTGAATCCAGTTGACTACAAAGGAAGCTATTGTAACTATCATAACCAGTATTGATCAGCCAATGTAGGGATCAATGGGCCACAATTTTAGTGCCATCAGGAGCTCAGCAAGAAAAATTTAAAGTAAATTTAAAAATTTGTGAACTTGAGGGGAATTTTATTTTAAATTAAATTTTAGGAAATTGACTAACAATTTCCTCAGTGTGATGCGACTGATTAAATAGTGTTAGATGTGGGGCAAATTGTCAAAGCACAGGATTGGGGCCCTCAAAGTTTGATCTAGACCAGCAAATTTTCAAGGGAAGGGGAAAAATGACTTCGATCTGAACTGGTATTGAAGGAATCAGTTGTGGGTTGAGTCACTATTGGTTCAACTGTGAAAAACTGACTTGAGGCTTCACTGCATTTCAGACAGTTAGTGTGATGGCGTTTGGCCCAATGGGCAACAGAAATCCCCAAGGTCACCCCACATAGGGGTGGTCCCAACAGGTCAGAAACGGGTTCAGGATGGCCAACCAGCCCCTTTCCGGTCATAGGGTTGTTTGTTCAGCAAAGTGGATATCATCAATTGACAATTTAGATTTTTGAAATGGGGGATTTGAGCTATCAGTAACAGTCTCCAATAGAAATACATACTTGTCAGGCTTTGCCTGAAGATTTTGAGTATAGTTTGGAGTTGCCTACCTCATTGCTCAATGGCTCATTGCCATCAGCAATTCCAACCAAAAATTTGTTGTTTGACAATCTGACTATGAGGTACAGGCTTGTTGGTCTTTTTCCGTATAGAATTGGGATCAAGTTTTGAACAGATCACATTTTTGATAACCCAAAGCCATTATTGAGTGTTCCCAAGGATTTGATACTTAATTTCACATCTTCCAAATGTGTGAGCCTGTCAGGCCTCATTGCCATAGCTGTAAGGTATTTTGACTTAGATTTTGTGGGCTTGGCGCCATCAACTTCATTAAGTCCTTCAGCTCAAAAAGGGGTGGCAGTTTCCAATTATTTTTGTGCAAATTTCCTCAATTCACCGTGGTAATTAAGCTAAGGCAAGCGCAGGGACTGAGGGAGGAATCTTCAGATGGAGATCTGTTACCCAGTGCTTGTCTACTACATGGGCGAGATTTTTCTGTGTGACAAGAGGGACACCCACCCTCTTTGGACCCTTTTTATTAAGAAATGGAAAACTGCCCGGTCAACACAGAGGGGTCGATCCCTCAGACTTACATTACCCTTTCCTTTTGCCAAAAGATGGGCACCACCACTGGAAAACTACATGAGAGCTACATTTTTGTGAGCCTTGGGAAACTTGATGGTCATTAAAGTAGAAATTTATGAGGGGGATGGGGTGCATTAGGGTGGGAAACATGAAAAGCCTCAACCAGTTCCAAGCTATTTGCGTAATCTTAAGCCTTGACCCAACTGTTCATATAGGCTAAATAGCCCTTTTAAGCAACGAGATATTGAACAGACCTCTGAGATCTGCGGGATGCTAAAATGCCCTCCACTTCGGCCTCTTCTGCACCCTTAATCACTATCAGCTCAGGAACTGATGGAACTGCCCCTTGAATGGGGACAGCTGTGATACGTGGAAACAGGATGTTACTTCCAATATGGTGCCAATTTTAACCTGAAAGCTCCATTCCCCAAGTCTTCCTCCACCAAGTGGGAACCCAAATGCTTACTTGCAAACTTCCAAGAAGGTACCTGCATCCTCAAATAATGCATGTCAAGTATATTATATGAACCCACTACAATATCATGTGCTGGAAGCCACTTCTGATCTGCAAACTGCTTGTAGTCATTAATAACCTTAGTAAGATGCACCTGCACCAAGGACTGGGTAGACCAAATGTTCTCTGCATGATTCACAGTTGCTAGAACCTCTGGTCGCAGACACGGACTGACTGAAAATGAGGGGTTGTACCCCAAGGTTACTTCATATGTAAAACCTCATAGAGGCGTGCATTCCATTATTGTAAGCAAACTGAGCGAGAGGAAGGTCATTAGCCCAGGTATCATGCGCGGCTGCAGCATAACAGTGCAAGTACAGTTCCAGGATCTGATTAACTCACTCAGTTTGGCCATTGGACTGGGGATGATATGCTGTGGATCAACAGAGTGTAATTTTCAAGGTTGATAAAGCTCATTCCAGAACTGTGCTGTAAACTAGGGCCCATGGTCGCTGAAAATATCCTGCGGGAGACCAAACATAGAAAACACATGGTGCACAAAGAAACGGGCAGCTTCCTCTGAAGTAATGGCTGAAGAGCATGGGATAAATAGGAAAAATAGTATAAAATGATTAGCTACCACCATTACTGCAGTAAACCTATTAGAACAGGGAAGTTTTACAATAAAATCCACAGACACTGATGTCTAAGGAACCTCAACCTGTTGTATAGGGTAAAGAAAACCATTCCTTCCTGATTGATCTGACTTGGCCTGCGCGCAGGTAACACAATTGACGATCCAGTCTAGTACTTCTTTTGACAAGCCCACCTAATTATAGGTACACTTGATCAAGTCAATGCATTTCTTATTACTAAGATGACCAACTGTGGGGGGTTGTGATAAGCTTGTAACACTATGGATCTATGAAGAGGAGAAACAACACCCATGACTTAAAATGAATAAGTCCCTCTGCCAAGGAATAAAGGGAATTTTTATGAACTGGGAGGGACATTTGCTCCAGAAGATCCACGCCTTAAGGACAGGTCATTTGGGCTGCTAAGACCTGTGAAATAAGAGGCGCATCAGGAGCTAAGTCCACTGATAAAACCATGGGAGGTACAATGGATAAGATTTGTGTAGTGGGAATTATGTTTATTAGATCCACTTTATCTAAGTTAGTGGGGCAATGAGCAGGGTTATGACTGAAAAAAGTTAGGAATACATTTAATGCGCCACTTAAGAACTTGTATTTAAAGTTGAAACTACACAAATACTGGTAGGTTGAGCCTGCTGATGTGCCAACTTCTGTAGCTTTCAGAAAACAGAAGGGCTTGGTGATCCGTGTGCACTGTTAACTCATGATGAGCGCCTTGTAAGAGATACTACCAATGAGTCAAGACCCATGCAAGGGCTGCCAACTCCTAATTGTAGATGGCCCAAGATTTTTTAGTAGGAGAGAACTTGTGGGAAAAATAGGCGACCAGATGTTCTAACCCATTGTGCTCCTGAAGCAGGACAGCCCCAACTGCAATAAATGAGGCATCACATGAAATAACATAAGGTTTGGAGTGGTATGCATTTTTTAGAATGGGGGGTGACATGAGCACCTCTTTAATTGACTCAAATGCCTGATGGCACTTGAGTGTCCAATGAAAGGGAAAATATTACCTGTGAGTGGATGAAGTGAAATGGCTAACTGGGCTAGGCTGGGGAAATTTTCTAAAAAAATGATAGTGCCAAAAAAGCTTCTCAATTGCTTTTGGGTTGTTGGAGTTGGCCATTTGCGGATGGCATCCAACTTGTTGGGGGGAATAGCATACCCATTTTTTAAGACAATAATGCCCAAAAAGGTAACCTCCTTCCTATAAAACTCGCATTCTTAAGGCTTGAAAAACAGGCCCTCTTATTTAACCACCATAACTGCTTAAAAGTTTTTGAGTGTTGTTCAGGAGTTGGGGAGTGTACTAATATATCATCAATGTATGTGACTGTGCAAGTAAAGTAAAGGTCACCCAGCACACTATCAATCATTCTTTGGAATGTGGCTGGTGCATTCTTTTACCAAAAATACTTTATTTGATTTTTAAAATTAACCCTTTTTGTTCAGATAATGGTAAGACATTACTGACCTTCATGTAAGGAGAGTGTCTATAACTCTCCATTTCCCAGCGTGGTAGTGCATAGTGCCCAGGGCCAACGCCATGGAACTAGTCATTAGTGCAGAAGTTAATAGATCCCAGCAGAGGGTGCTTAAGCTCGAATAACCTAGGTAGAGAATGGTTTATAGTGCATGAAATAACCAAAAGAGAGCCACACGGGTCTCCAAGGGTTAGTGTATAGGCGCCCTGGGCTGAAGGGAACCTAGGTGGCCCAACGGTGCATGGGCAGATAAATTTTAAGTAGATAAAAGTAAATGATTAACATTATGCAATACCTCCTTGAAGAGGTCCACACACAGCATTGTCCAAAAACGTAAATTGGAAAACAGTGTACTTAGTGAAGGGTTTATTGATAGGGAAGTTGACCAACAGGAAATTGGTTTCAACATGAGAAATTTAAAGGAATTTGGAATAAGGATTAATTAAAGGAAGTGGGTCTAAGCTGAGGCGCACCAATAGGCGCACATTTCCATTGGGCAACGCACTGTACTTGGTAATTGACTAATTCGGTTAATTGATTGTAAAAGCCAACCTAAGCTGGAAATTTTGAAAACTGGATGGGTTTTGAGACCTCATTCACCTAAAAACCAAAGCAACCCGTTTTTATCCATTGTAAAGCTAGTTCATTTTAACTCTCCTTCTCTAATACAGGGCCAAACTTCTCTTGAATCCATAAAACCAGCCTAGACATATTTTCCTTAACCCAGCGTTGGTCTATGGTATGCTTGAGGTCAGGAAGGCCTTCCAACTTCACCTTCTTGGCCTCCTGACATGCAGCTTTGTCTCAAACGTTGATCCCAATTATGATTTCATTTCCAACCATAACATTACCCTCTCCTCTTTGTGGGGCTCAACCCCCCCTAAAGAGGCTTGCACCAAGTAAAAGTTCTTGTGGCAGGGGCCAACTTCATTGCGGCAACAGTTTGCTTTGACTGAGATCCGGAGGCCTGGGGAAAACGCTTGTTGAAAGCATCAATCAGATCTTGGGCATGTGTGCAGTCGCACGCTGGTACCCAACTGTTTTTCCGCTGCATCAGTCCCTTCCAGGATACCAGTTACTCAAGTTTTCTCTTTACTTTGTGGGAGGCTACTATTTCCTCCACCTCCCACTCTGGCACCACATCCATGAGATAAGCCTCAGGAGTCTCTGGTGAGAAACCTTCAAACAACGTCAATTTTCTCTCATGAAAGACTGAAAAGATCTGAAACAAAGAGAGAAGATCCAACTGGTATGAGGCGTGGCCCACCTTTCTAACCACATGGTAAGGGCCAATCCTCTTTGGTTCCATCTTTATACATGGCTGCTTGATAAGGATGTTTAAACATCAAGCATAATGAGATCCCCTTCTTTGTACACTGGACCCACCCATCTTTTCCCATTAATGTTCTCCTTATAATCTTGCATTGCTGCCTTTAAACTTGTGGAGACCCCCTGGTGTACTTTCTTGATAGTCTTAGCAAAGTCTACCACCGCTTCAACTCTTGATTGACAACTAGGTTCCATATTGAAGGCAGTTTTAAACCCATGGTTGGCAAAAAATGAGGAACAACTGATTGAAGATGCAAAGTATTGGTGTAGCTAAACTGGGCCATAGGAAGTTGAGAACCCAATATGATTGATCTACAGCCATGTAACACCGCAGAAACTGTTCTAAGCACTGGTTTACTCGTTCAGTCTTCTCATCTAATTGGAGGTGATAGGCAGTTGAAAAACAGGGGAAATCTGAAGAGTCTTACACAACTCTTCCCAAAAGACAGAGTTAAACTGGGGCCCACAATCACTAATGATCTCTTTGGGGACCTCATGAAGCGTAAACACATGAGTGACGAAGAGCCTAGCCATTTCAGCTGCAGTTATTGTTGTTTTGTAAATAAATTGGGAAATTTTGTAAAACGGTCCACCACCAC
>JAKSZP010004682.1:0-36047 GCA_022478985.1 Massospora cicadina
GGTATTCCTTGACCCCATTGGACCTGAGCCAGCAAGACAACCCCATGGTAGTGGTGTCAAGATATGACATAAACATGGCATATCGTTCTATTTGGTTATGTTGATTATAGAAAATGCTCATAGCATGGTCGCCTACATCTCCTTCATAGAGGCGGTAACCCTTCAAGAGCCATTCCATGATACCCAAAAGTTGATGGGGAGTTACGTTTGTGAATCTGCCTTGTTGGGCTGACTCTGATGCGGGGCAAGCTGCTTGCTGCAAAACCATCCTAGTTTCCTCGTCTTCTTGTCCCATCACCATGAATATTGCTGGTTCCTCATTGGATAATTACATTGGCTCACTGAAATATCTATCAGTAAACCCTACTAGGTTTTAGAATAAGTATTTAGGGCTCGTCATGATGCCTTAGTTGCTGTTGTACTATAGCTACCAGTGGCCCCCTGTAGTGAGTACCACTGTTAACTTTTGGTAATATTGATTGAAATCCTCTAAGATGGTTGCACTTGTTTAGAACCACTGAGCAAAGGATGTACAATATAAAGATCGCCAATCCTTTATAAATAATAGCAATATAAAAATAGAAAGTGTTCGCCCCAATGTATATCAATTTTATCTTATATAAAAATAATGGCTAATGCCCATTTAACTTACTTCTCTCTTATTCTCTTATCCTACTCTCTTTTCTTACTAACACAAACCTTCCTTATTTCCAGTATCCTGCTCATCTCTTAATCCTAAGTATTCATGGTCAGTTTCACCCTTCAGCTTAGTTAATTCCCTATTCATAATAATTTTAGGGGTTTCGCTCCATCATTGAGGCTCCAGAGGAATTCACTATATTCACCAAAATATTATTTAATCTATTGACTCGCTTCAAGTTGACATATTTTCTACCTAAATCTCTAGGCTCACTTTATCTTATAAAAAATAGTCTACCAAATTATATATGGCTTATCATCCAGTCATGCCAATTTCTTAATTAACCATATTAAGGATTTTTACAAACTTGTGGATTCCCTCCAACTAACAGTGGACATGACATTACTATCTTCCAAGCCTCTTTCAACCAAGGAGTGGAATAACATATTGCATGGTACAATTGATCTAAACCTTGGAAGGGCATACAAACTAGCCCAGCAAATTGAGGCCCACCCTGGAATCATTTCTACCAAATCACCAGCCACCCTAAAACCAAACTTTTGATACACTAAACCAATTTCATCCAACCCAAGTGTGGGGTACTTGTAATATTTAACAATGAGGGAGAAGCGGGCAATGAAACGGATATGGAACAAAAGTCCAGTAATGGGCAATATACCCAATACCAGTTCAGCGGAAGTGTACCAGCTAGATGTCCCTTCTAGCACGCTGAAGGTATTGTCCCTCGCTCCATACGCCCCTCTGAAGGTTTAGGACAAGGAGGCACGCTGCATTGATGCCACACAACATGACCAGCCCACCCTCATATCACATGAATCATTCAACCCACAGCTGAAGGCCCTGGGGGTCTTAGTGATTCAGGGTAAACCACACACACCTAGACTCATGAACTCAGTTGGTGATGTATTGGGCAGAGCCCCAGGCACTATATTTATACCAGTGGATCCAGAGGCCCTGTGCTCTCCCCCTACAAGATAGAACAATGAAATATGTTGAGGAGGATTATCAGCGTAATCCCATGATTGAGGACCTTAGCCACGTATTTCCACTGATGGATTCTTCAGACCCCACATTGACCCCGCCCTTGTACACTTGGGTGGTAGCAAAGCCTTCCCAAATTTCAACCAATCACAGGATTAATTATAATTGCAACCACTACAGTGGGTTTATGCACCTTGAACATCTACAATAAATTTATCATGCTTATTTATTGTTCGCTGTGGACATTAAAATGGAATTATATGGGTAGTGATGAATGCACCAGTTGACATGGGTGCATCAGAAAACTTCATCAATATTAAAATAGTGTAGTCATTAGACTTGGTGGTCACCATGGGGACGCCCATCATAGGGGTCTCTAAGATACAAATGGTCACCTTGCCTTTACGTGAGCTGCTACACTTCTCAGCCCATGGCACCGGTTTCATGCCAGTTTCTTGGTGATTCTGGACCTACTATACACCATGATCTTGGTGGTAGGATGGTGGTGCCAACAGGCAGATACAATCACCCTTAAGTGAAATATGATTACCTTTCTAACAAACTATCACTCTGGTGAAATGTCCCTGCTTCCTACATTGGCAAAAGGAAATCTCTGAAGGCCACGGTGGAATACTTTGCCTTGAGTGTAGTAGCCAATCTCACCATAATGCCCTCAATATTGGAACCATACAAAGAAAATTTCAACGTGAACAAAGCAAACCATTTTTCACTCCAAACTAAGTTGGAAATTTTTTTGTATAATAGAGGACCTCATTAAGTTCAATTTTCCATTATACCCATATACTGCCACTGAGGGTTAGCATTGAAGATTTGGATTATGAAAATGATGGCCAAGGAATATCTACTATAGAAAGACTCGCCGGTTTCATCCCCTGTGGTGTTTGCCCAAAAGCCTGATGGCACCTTGCGCCCTTATGTGGATTATGGCCACTCAAATAATGTCACAGTAATGGATCCATTTCCCTTATCACTGGAGGCTGCAATCTCAAGTGTTCGCCAAGTCTAAAGTATTTTCAAAATTGGATCTAGTCAACATATTCCACCAAGTCCGAGTCAAAGAAGGCCAAGAGTGGCGGACAGCTATTTGCACGCACTATGGCATATACCAGTTTAGGATCAGCCATTCAGGTTGAAAAATGCTCCCGCCATTTCCCAAAAGTTTATTAATCATGCATTAGGTGACCTCCACTTTAAATGTGCAGTGTTGTATATCAATGACATCCTGATCCATTACCCTACACCAGAGCAACAAAAGAAAGATTTGGTGGCGGGGACGGCTGCCTTGCAATGTGCAGGCCTGCATGCAAAGCTTTCAAAATGTGAATTTTTCAAAAATGAGGTGCTGTTCCTGAGAAATGTGGTACTTAAAGATGGGCACACTATTGCTTCCTCCAAACTGGAAGTTATACAGACATGTGTTCCCCCACTACCCAGAAGCAGCTCTGCAGCTTTGTGAGATCATTCACTTTCCTGAAAAATTCTCATCAGCGATCTCAGAACTAGCCGCCCCCTCCAACCACTGACGTGAAAAAATGCGCCATTCATATGGATGGCATAGTGTCAACGGCCTTTGAATCCAGAAAAATATTTACCTTAGTGCCAGTTCTGAGATGTGTAGATGAAGATAAACCATTTATTATAGCTTTCAATGCCTCCGTCACAACCATGGGGCAGTTTTGTTACATGAGCACAATGGCTTCAAACACTCAGTGTCATGTTTCTCTAAAAAATTTATGGGTACCAAACAATCGTGGGCAATTTATGATAAAGAGATGTCCATGGTAGCATGGGCAATGATGCACTAGCGGTATTTGCTACAGAGAGAAAAGCACACAGTGATAGTGTGCACAGATCACAAATCACTTATCTACTATCACAGGCCGCTGAAATTAGCACACAGACAAACCAGAACCCAACATACCATGCTCAACTTCAACTTCAAGTATGAGTTCATCAAAAGCCCTGCACACATATTGCCAGACATACTGAGCAGAAGCATTGCTATTGAACTGACCCCATGGAAGGGGTCAAATCATTTACAGTAATTCCTCTCAAACAAATATTGTCTGAGCCACCAGAAAAAACACCAATTGTTGCTTCCATCACGATCCCTCTAACACCCATAAGTTTACCACCAATGACCATACCTGAGCTCACTGATAAAACCACAAGTCCCATGCAACAGGACACCTCTGAGCCAAGCCCAACAATCAGCGCTGATAGTTCCCTCCTGGACGCAGTACTGGATGTGCCATCAGAAACTATTGAAGGACAAGTGCTAGGGGACCATTTATGGGCTGGGAAAGCCCCTCAAGCTGGTATTCGACAAAGGATAGGGTGATTTATTTCCAGGATTTCATATGGGTCAGAAATTTTGTCCCCAAGTCATAAAGGAACATCATGGCCACTGATAATGATACAAACAGGAGGCAAGAAGACTACCAACCTGATAAAAATAACATAAGACTGTAAAGTATTGACAAAATATGTTCCAGCCTGGATAGAATATTTTCTAACCTGTGTGCGATCCAAATCTAACAAAACTGGGTGAAGTGGGGTTCTACATCCAATGCAACAATCAGTGGGATTATGGACATCAGTATCACTAAACTTTATAGCCAGTCTACCCATCTCAAAAGGATTTAATGTGATCATAATAGTTATGGACATATTTGCTAAATATAGCTTGTCATCCCACACTTAACTAAAACTATGGCAGAAGACACGATCTGGTTATTTGTGACCCATGACTTCACCATGTTTGGGGTATCACAAGCGATAATTAGCAATTGAGGAGCACAGTTTACATAAGAATTTTGGGCTCTCTGTGCGAGATACTGAACATCAAACCACACTGGTTGTCAGCTTATCACCCCAGCCTGATGGACAAACTGAGTGAATTTACCAGTCCCTAAAGTAATATCTCCAATGCTACACCTCCACTGCTCAGGACACATGGGCAGCAAACCTGGCCTTAGCCCATTTCTTGTATGACAATTCACTAAATGCCTCTATTGGTATGTCACCGCTGTACACCAACTTAGGCCACAACACTTCAATTATAATTGGTCCCCAGTTATGCACAAACATTCCTGCAGTGGATAACTTTACAACACACATTCAGAAAATACATCATTGGGTGCAGTGTCAATTAACAAAAGCCTCACAGGATGTTAAGCGGTTTGTTGACCAAAAATGGAGAGTGGCGCCTGAATATCAGTTGGGCAACCTGGTGATGTTGGACACAAAAAATTTTCATTTCAAGGTACTCTGCCGCAAACTGGCCTACAAGAGGGTAGAACCATTCCCTTTTAGCAAAGTTTTGATTAATGGGTCCTTTTATGTGGATTTATCCCACTTGGGAAAAATTATTAAATCTTTCATGCATCAGCGCTGCCACAGTAAAAAGGCAAAAAAACTGGTAGATAACGAACCCCTGTTGATAGAGGGTTGCAGAATTTGAGGTGGAGGAAACCTTGGGCTTAATAAAAATCAAATGGGGATCCAATACCAGGTAGCGTGGAAGGGGTACCCCACCTATGACAATAGTCAGATTCCGGTCTGCAATTGTTAAATTGTCAGAAACTAATCACTGAGTTCCATGTACAAAAATATACTGCTCCAGTGCCTGCCACTATGAAACCCCATACCATGGCAGCTATTAAGATGCCCATACCACACAAAAACTGTGCTCTTTTATGGGCTCCAGAGAGAAGAGTAGACCCTGTCCTTTTAGGAAAGGATAATGTAAGGACCCTGGCTGAACCCATAAAGTGGATTGGTTAATTCACCCCTTTTAATCAAAGAATGGGAACATCTCTGAGTTCTTCTGTTAGAAAAAATAGAAGAATTATGTTAAACCCTTGATGATCAATAGGTTTTTGCCAAAGCCTCACATCTCAGTTTTATAACATTTTGAAGAGCAAAAGGGGATTTTTCTGCATAGTTTGCCTTACTGAAGTCTATATTACAAAAAAGGGACAAAATTGCAATGAAATCCAAGAATGATTAAGTGGATCAAGACCAAAGTCCTGAAAGGAGCACCAGCCAAAAGTTGATCCAGCAAAGATCCCTCTGGGATAAAAAATTTTGTGGGGAAAATTGTGAAATATGCTGCCATGCTGGATCCCCCTGTTGGATTTTCATCTTTTAGAAAAGGCTCGCTGGTGCTTTTTTTACCATGAATCCAACAATATAATTGAAGGGCTTTTATCACCACTTATATGAAAATAATAAAAACAAGTAAATATTAAAAAATGTTTAGTTTTATAGGGGTTTATTAGGCGCCACATGAGGGTAAAAAAGGGTCCACTTAATAAAGTTGATAGCCAATTTAAAACATTGAGGCTTTAGTTTAGATGGCTTAAAAATGTTCAAATTAAGTAATATGAGCCATTAACCTATCAGATTTCTTAGACTTGCCTCATTTAGTTGGAATGGCCAATTTATGGTCTGGAACATGAAGGACTAGTCCATAAGGTAATGCTTTTATATATTTGACCCAATTATGGGCTGGAAACATTTTTCACCTGGTTGGACCCCTTTTAACCCTATAAAAGGGGCCATTTTCTGAGGTGTAACCAGTACCAAACTGTAATGAATGGTATTGATCTGTTTTTTGATCTTGATTTGGGTTTAGATTTTCCAAATCTGGATCAATTCATTTAAAAAGATTTTTGGTGTTTTTCAGGTTTGGGCGCAGGCTATGCCTCACCTGAATTATTGATTATGGTCTTGTGAGCTTAATCAATGGCTTGGGGTAAGGCCCTGGAAGAGCAACTTTTAAGGTTGAGCCCACGCAATTCTGAACTTTGCTCAAAATTCTCTCTTGTTTTCAACTCTCGATTGAGTTTCTCTGGTGGCTTTGGGGCCACCCTTACCTTATCTTACCTGATGATCCACGCACAACAAGTTTTTGTCGCATTAATAAAACTTGGGATTTTGGGGTGTGATCTCCCTCATATATCCTGTCTTTTACTTGGTGTGTTTGTGGCATCAGATTATCAGGATCCTGTTCATCCATGACTCTTTATTCAATAAAAAACAAGGTTAATTCCAGGGTTTGCAACCTCAAATCCTTATTTCATCTTTGCCTCACTTCAAATTTCCCTAATTCTGAGGTTTACTACCTTGAGAGTCCAGCTCATGCTGGATATTAGACATCAATTGCGTCAAACCTAAGGTAAGATGGCGAGCAGAAACTGGGACATTTCTGACCGTTACACAGACTAGGTGAGGCTGGGGGAGATGCCTCTGATGACCTTCCTGAATTTGGCTGACAGTTTGGTGCAATCTGACTGCCCAAACTGGAATTTTTGGCTGATCATTATTAGAAGTGCTAACCCAATTTGTAGGGTTCCACCAGGAATTGACCCAGGTCTTTTGGCCGATCTTCATACTATTTTACTCAGAACCACCCTTTTCTAAACATTGGACTTGTAATTGACTGAAACCCCTGGATGGAAGCAAAAAGTTGGCAACGTGAACTGCAATTAAGACACATGCAAGGTGCAAGCTGAGTCATGAGGTAAAAGGCCTGGCGTCTTTGAGAAGATTTGCACATCCCATTATAAGAAAATTCCACAGTTCCCACACCTCAATTCCCTAACTATACAATTCCAGCGCTCTGCTGATGGTAGAGTGCTGGGCTATTTCATCATATCCCTAATAAACCCTTAATTTTGCCAAAATTAGATAAAATTTATATAATTTCAACCATTATGGCTGCCCCAAAGGAACCATTCTAACCAATGGAGGATCTGCACACATTTGTACCAGTAATGATTGTGGCTGTCACATCAGTTATTTCAGTTATTGCCTCTCAGTGCAGAAACCCTTAGAAGTCATCCCCTATATGTTCACATGATGCGTATGCTAAGGAGAATGAATATCTAAAAATATGAAAATGAGTGGAACGATCCACCTCTCATTTTAACCCATCATGATTATGAAGGAAATGAAAACATCAGCCTGGCAGTCACTACTGATAGACCCAGTTGGGACTAAACCTGACACTGCATTTATCACTCTATGGTACCAAGTGCACATTCAAAAGGATCAGGAATATGGTCCAAATTTAAACCAAGGGGGGTAGATTGACCCATCACTCAATCCAATCTGCCCTAACCATGGGGAGATGGGAATAAAAATTTTGTGGATGCTACATAAAGCAAAGCGGTTGGGATCAAACATGACAACAATTGTTCCTTAGGTTATCAGGCGCATATCCAGATGAATTGGGTGTATGGCCTGAACAAAAACTCAGATGGATGGAACAGTACCTCCTGCTAATACTGGTAGCTTGATTTTCATACTCAAAGCATGGTCAAGATTACTACCAGAGCTCAGCTTAGTAGGCAGAGCAGGGTTGATATTCATTGACCAATACTTTCCACACTTATCTCCACATGGTTCTTATTTGCCTATCATCAGAGCAGCAACGCCTTGTAAACTTTAGATCCTATTGTGGGGGTTGGAGCACCCCCAATGGAAGCCAAGGCTTTCCTTGGCACATCAATTATCTGACACCGATGATCACTTTTCCACTACAAGATTGCCCTAGAGGCATGAAGCCAACTAGGAGATTCCACAGGTGCTATTATGGCTAGTAATTGTGTAGCATTCAATGAAACTGGCCTTAAAATTTTGAGGAAAGCTTAAAAGCCAACATTAGCCAGAGCCAGTGGATTGACTGATTACACGTTTGTATGATACTTTAATGATGATGTTCTGATTTATGCTCCCTGTTTAGTTGGGCTAAACTATTTTGATGCTTCTGCGGAGTGTGGAAGTATCAGGGCTAATCCCCATTAGTGAATTGGTGTTATTTGATCACTGGCAATTTAGCCATGATCAATATTTATATCAATTAATTATTAGTGGTTTGACACCTGTGACTGGAGCTGAGGATGTCAATATCTTTGATTATACCAATTTGAAGGTTTGACATCAAAGTGTTCAGGGTTACTGGCAACTGATGCTAATGATAACCTAATCATGTACTACTTGGGATTCTGCTGGCAACTTATACTGAGGATGTTCAGGTTACTAGCATTGGTGTCAAGGGTTCCGATAACCAGGCAAGCGATGACCATTCTGCTGCCTGGTTCTGAATTACCAGCAACAAAAGCCTGAGGTTATTTGGGAAAAAGTTTAAATACTAATTTATATACAAGAACTGGTAACTGATGCTATGGATGGGTTGGCCTAATATTTGGTATTTGAGTAAAACAAACTATAAGCTTACAGTTGCCAGTGGAAGCACTGATGATTAGTTGTGATGCAAGTGACGAATGATGATTGTTGGGTGGGCAGCCGATTGCCGTGGAAATACTAAGTATAAATAGTTGAAATTCCCTCATAATAAAGATCTCCCTTGCGCCAACTTTTATTGGTTGCTAGTAGGCTGTTAGGTTGGTAAAGATAGGATAGGTGATCCCCAAGGTAGATGCTGGGTAATGCACCTGGAGTGGTCAACACTACCAACTCCTATACCTCAACTCTACAAGAAAGCCCCACAGGAACCTGGTCAACCATCCACTAACAACGAAGGACTGAGGGTTATCAGCTATGAGGGTGGTGTAGCCAGGGAGCTGGGCCACCCACAATGGGGGATAGACTTGCCAATGCATACCCAAGAGGGGCCAGGGATTGGCCATGAGGGAGAAGTAGCATAGGGTCAGGCTATCTGGGAAGGGGGCTGAGGACCACCAGTACACTCCCAAGTGGGGTCCATATCACCAAGATGAAGCTGTCAGTCTGCTAGGTTGGTGGGTTGCCTGCAGATTTGTAGTGAGAAGGTATGCCAATGAAGGTGAAACAGCAAGGGCCAACAGCCCTCATACCGTGTGGCCTGGCACACTAGTAGAGCTCTGATGTAGTGAATTGAAAATTCATGACATCTCAAAAGCTTGAAACCAATGGTCATCTAACACCAGCCGTTATAAAGTTCCCAACCTTTGGAACCTTGCCAACAGCCCCAGGTTGGGGTTTTATAGGGATATAGTAAGCTATGTCAACCTATACACCACGATAATCATCTCCAGCCAACTCAGTAATCCGGCCATAAAATTTAGTCATGCCATCAATATTACATAGGCAACGTGGCACCTATTTCGGATGGTAAATGATTTGCCATACCATGAATTAGGAATTGATTACTTGGCGAGTCATCCATCACCCCAGCCCTTAACCATTACCTTTTAGAATCCACATAGGTGACTGATTGCGCCTCAACTTATACCCTACCGACGCAAAGCGAAGGTGGCTCGCTTCACCCCAACGAAAAGTGGCTAAATATAATAAAGTTCGCCTTCGCTTAAATACAACTATAGGCTAGATAACCGCCACCAAAAGTAGTCCCAATGGCTCTTATCGAAGCAACAAGTAAATGGCCCAAATCACTTTACTAACGGTTGCCATTAGACCGTTGAGAGCATCCCAAGTTGCGCAGTGATGCCACTTTAAAAAGATTTAACCCAAACCTGCCAACGAAATCATAGCGGTAGCCGATTTCGAACCAAACCGTCATGATGGCTAGTAAATCCGAACGTACTTCCGTCAATCCAAGGCGTTTAATGGCGTAAGCTACCTCACCAATTTTACATGGCGCAATCTGCCACCCCGACCGGACGCTTCGGGGGAGGGACGAGCTTCGCCAAGCGCGCCTTCAGGGGTTCGGCCCCACATTCGCGGACCTTTGCGAAGAGATCGGCGTGATTGCGAGCATACTTGGCCCACCTCATATCGGGAACTTGGGCTTGCTCCTCGCAGAAGAACAGGGCGGACTCCAGGTCGCCAAATCTAGCGGGGTCAGCCCACGTAAATGAAGGGTCACCTGAAGGAACCCCTGATGGCGGCGGTGTAGAGGTCGACGATGGTGAGGTGGGCCAGATGCGCCTTGTCCCTATACTTCAGCTTACCGGATCTATTCAGGGACGAGGCGGCCCCGAGTGGCGCCAGCAAAGCTTTGGCCCGATGGAGGGCCGCATAGAACTGATCCCTTTCGCCAAGCCGGGTGCACATCGACATCATACTGGCGTACAGGTTGGGATCCGGTTGGGTGGGCTTGAGATGCCGGTTGAAATACTCGACCGCCTCGCCGAAGTAGTTGTAGCTGGCGAGAACTTCAAAGTAGGCGGCTCTGACGCTCTGGGACAGCTTCTCATCCATCGCTAGGCTCTCAAAGTGGCACTCGACTCGCAGGGCCTCGCCGACGCATTCCTCTATACAGGTTGGAGCCGGCCCAAGTAAGAAGTCAAGCGCTTGAGTTTGGGCTGAGGGTCGCTGCCCCTCGTAGCTTCGGACTTGTTCATCGGAGTTGAAAGCGTGGGCGTAGGTCGCAAACAAATCCTTATAGGCTAGCTGTAAGTCGGAAGCCTCAAAGTTGAAACTAAGGCTACGATGAAAGAACTGCCTCGCATGGCCAAGACGGTTGCTCTTCCGCGCGCCGCGTAACATGAGGAGAACGCTAGAACCGTACAGGCTAAAGAGGTTTCGGGACTTTAAGGAATCCAGGAGCTCAACCGCCTTCAGGTAGCTTTCCGGCTCTAGCGCGAGGGCGGTTAAGAGCGAATGCATCAGCTGCTTCCCGGGTCTTAGGCGGCCCGCCAACATCTCATTGAAGAGGCGCAGCGCCACCGCCAAATCTTCCTTTAGGGCCCAGCCGATGAGCAGGTTATAGGTCTCAACGGTGGGCTGGCAACCATCCTTAGTCATCTGGTCCTTAAACTTCCACACGCCTTTGAAGTCTTTGGCTAGGATGCACGCCCGAAGCAGGTGGTTGTAGAAAACCGTGTCCGGCGTCATCCGCCGCTTCATTAGATAGAACACGCCGATGGCGTCTTGGAACCGGTCGTGTTTCAGGTAGGCGCGGATGAGGGTGGCGTAGGGCTGCGGGGTCACCCCGGGCGTGTCTTGTTTAAGCCGTTCGAACGTTTTCATCATGTTGGTCAAGTCTCCCCCGTACGCGTAGGCCCTCATGAGCGAGGTATAGGCTTGCTCGTTCGGGGGGATGCCGCGCTTGACCATCGTATCGAACAGGTTTTGGGCACTTGCGAAGTCTCCGAGTTTGCTGTAAGCTTGGAGCGAGCTGTTGTAACTCTCTATAAGCTCATCGCTGCGACTTGCACCTCCCGCTTCGGTGGGAACATCGGCAAAGGGTTCCTTCTCGGCAATGGCACCGTCACCCCGTCGCGAGTAATCCCGTTCAGCTTGCTCGTTGGAAGTATGGGGTGGTGACGCTTGCGATAGATCTTCGGCCCCGGTTAAATCGGAAACTTGTTCGAAATCACTCACATGGCGGGCTCCCGTTATACTGTGAAAGCCTCTCCCAACAAACTTTGAAACGGTTATCTTCAAATAAAGTAAACCTGTATCCGGTTGCCCCGTTACCTTCCCGTAATCACCATAAGAGGCTAACCATCTCCGCCCCCAATTCGGGTTCCATCCGGCCGTGAAGAGTTTGCTGCTGAAGTGCCGAGAAAGCGATAAGGTTTCGTCTGTTTTGCTACCCTTCGTTTCCCCTCCTAAGTTTAGGTTGAGCTCACCTAAGCGAAGTTGGTTTCACAGCCCAGAGAATGGGTGTAACGCCATGTAGCAACCGGGTTGGTTGGCTGATTGGGGCCGAGGTGTAATTCCGCAGCCGGTTTAAACCAAAAGGAGGTTGCCAGCGACGGTCCAAAAACACCATCTTGAGTAGCTACCAAACTTCCCGAGCCGCTTTTAAACCGCGTCCTAAAGGTGAGGTCAATTAAAAGGGTATGGGGGAGGCAGGTCGCGAAGTGGATGAAAAAGATAAAGCTTTAAGGCCCCTATAAAAAGAGCCCATACGGTTAAAAACAATAATCTCCCATAAAGGTCGCATCGAAAGTCTATAATAAATTTATAATGGGTTTCTATGGCGTGCGCTTAACATGACCAAATTGGCAAACGAAACCTTACGAAAATCAAAATCTATGAAAGTTTGGTCGACGTACAAACTAACGGGGTGATGGTTCATCGATCAATTAGGGTTCCCCATTAAGCCGGATGATCACCTTTAGATAAACCTAGCATCCATTACCCGTGCTTCGCTACGGTATTTATAGTTCATCAGATAATTCATATTGATAGACCACTAAACCGCCTAGCTAAATCGTTGAATAAAATAAATCAACCAATCACAAACTGCTTTGTAAAATTAAACTATCTAATTCAAAAACCACTAAAGACTTGGTCATAGTTAAATCCAACTGAAACTATTAAACCAACCAAATAATAGCGGTGTTACCTGGCGTAGCTCAGAATTTAATAAAAAAATTGAAATGATTAAATTGGATTTTATATTATGTTGATAGCCCGCTTTACCCCAGCATTGTTTTTGGGTATGATTTAACAGATAATATTATTTATATTAGTTTATATAAATTGGTAGATGGCTATCGATAAGTTTAAGAGTAATCTAACCTATCGAATCAGCCAAAAACTACTAACCATTTGCCCAGTCTCAATTAAACCTATTGAATCAATCTAAAACCTCCAACTGCTTTGCAAACCATTCAAACTATCAAATCAGCCGATAACTTATTAATTACTAAACCGAATGACTTGATAATTAACCAAATGATCACTAACCTTTAGGCAAAAGCATTTAAACTATCAAAGTAACTGAATATCAAACTGCTCAGCTATAACAATATACCGAATTCCATTAAAACATATAAAATTGTTAATTCTTGTATATATAACTTTTTATTTTATTATGAAAATTAAAAATCTAGCTTCGAGGTGCACACGGACCCCCTCCCGTCCACCTATATCCAAATTTTTAAAACTCTACATGCTGTAGTTTTGGCTGGGTATCACACACAATTGCTTTTATTATTATAGATTATCCAATCGAGGTTATAGAAAAGGATCCATAAATCAGTACGCCCTACTATAGCGTTACAATCTCACATCCACCTCCAAAAAGGTTTGGTACCCTTTTATAAAGCACGCCATGAAACTTTTCCCTAATTAACCTTCTTTATACATATCCCCTCTACCAATTTAAAATTATCTGGCCCACATAATATCTTCAAGGGCAGTGATAAAACCCTGCTTCTCTATTTAATAAATAAGTTTTATGGTTCTTAAATAGTTTCTATTTATCTCCTTCCTATCCCTTAATATTCTCCCGCCTAAGAGGTTTCCAAGGATACTTTGTAGATACCAGCCAGCAACCGTTACCAATACCAAAGCTTATTGTCCATAGAATCATCAACTGCACCAAAACTGCCACCCCCACTATATTAGAAAGTTGCCTTTATCCCAACAAAGTGGTAGACTGTCAAGAAAAAGCTTAAATTTATGCCTGGGTTAATAATGAATCGATCGATGACCCTAGCCTTTGTGAAGCTGGTCCATAACAAACATTGCTAGTTTGACCATGGCCAGTGGACAAAAGTTGGAAGATTACAATACCTGGGGGAGAGCATTATAGAGTTACCATTTTACAAAGGCTCCAACAAGTAACCAGTATACTAGCTAGCATATTTAACAATGACAGTGTTAATAGATTTTTTAGAATATGAGATGAGCGGTAAGAACATATGCATACCAAGTTCTATATTCTTACCATACAGCCATAAATAAATTCTTGTCAACTATGGTATAAAGGCTATACCAATTGGAGTACCTTACTAGATGAATTTAAGGATAAATCATGACAAACCAACAATCAGTACCTCATAGCTAGTAACAAGTTAAATCAACCCCCAAAAGCATTTTATCATTATATTGGATGAACTTTACCTCTTTACTATAATTATAGCACAACCTTGATGTTCTGACAGTAATATTGATATATGCTATTGGGAAATGCCCAACTATAGGGAACAATTACTTAACCTATAAGAGAAACCCTCCAGAAACCCCCAGCTATTAATAAGAGTACTGATGCTAATGATCAACCCATCCAGAATGAAGATTGAGTCTTAACTTGAATGGCCAGCAATTGGTGAGATACTGTTAACTCAAAGCCCCCTCTATAGGCTTTGACGGGCTAAAATTCCCATTGATGGAGGCTATCATACCACCCAACTGCCAAAATAATTTGTCAGCTGGTCAGCATGATGTCAGAGGACTTGAAAGTAATTTACCAGCCTTGATGAAAATGCACATTATGGCAAAAAAACCCTCATAGAAACCTTTTTTTATACCCTTGGGTTCAACTGACAACGGTTGCGAGGCTCCAGGTGCCAGCTATCAACCTGGGCAGGGGTTTTATCACTTGATGACAAAAAAGGGTTCTAATCCTAAGGTTCTCCCACTCATCCAGCCAACTGATCTAGGGCATACCTGGATGAGAGATGGGTAGCAGCAGCCCCTCCCCTTATTGTTTCCCTTACCCTTAAAGTCCCCTACCAGGCTTGAGTTACTTCTGCTCATGAAACTTCAGAGCTTTTGGTGCAAAAATTAAGCAGCTCTGCCTCAAATTTAGATTTGTTTATAACTTTAAGGCTGTTAATGCAAAAACCCCTCCTATGCATAAGGCTTCAAGTGGCCCCTTAATAATTGTGGCAAGCCTGGCACTTGGTATAAGCTCAGGTGAAGATTCCTCACTACATTTTTCATGAGGTCAAAAGTCAAAGGGAAAGAGCCAAACTTGGGGTTATGGTATCAGCGCTTTACGATGCAAAATAGGAATACTGTAGTTCATTGTAACTCAAAGTCAGTTAATCAATATATAAAATGCATACTCAAGAATAGTACCAGCGTGATTCCAAGCTCTGAGAACCCATGACCCCATGCATCTGGCTCCCCTACTTAGTATAAAACCCAGCAACCTTCATTGTAAAGGCGAAGGGTGGTTAGCCGAGTAGGTAAAACTGCTTCCACCCTAAGTGCAGGTTTTGAGTTCGAAACCTGTACTGGCTAGAAAAATTCTCGGTGTGGTATATTTGTCCCAAGGTTGACCCACCTCAAATAATTTTTATTTTTTATTTTTATTTTTTTCATTGTAAAGGCGGTTGGGTTAATGTTTTCTTTATAATTTATTAGTATCAATATCCCAAAAACTAAAACCAGTGGTTGTTTATCTACATTTAGATTAAACCTTCCACCTGCTGAAGTTTCTCCCCTTAGGCAAGTGGCAGGCCCCAATTCCTGTTTTAAAGTGATAATGATAGCAGTATCCCTAGTCACTAATAAACTTGCTGCCTCAGGGTCAAAAATTTAAGGGGCACAGGAGGCTGCTCAGGTACCTCAATCTACCATCATGAAGACATCAGTTGTTAGTGAGAGTACAGATGTTAGTGCAGATGAAAACAACGCTTATGGTTTTGAGGGATATGGTAAGATAGAAAAGGAAGTGGTGCAGGTCCCAGGTGAGTAGCAAGATGAAAGTGGACAACAGATTGACATGAAGTGTTGGTAATAACAAGACTTTAATCTCAGAAACACTCTGGAGTTCAGCTGAACCAGTCAAAACCCACGATTATAAATCTCAACTGTTACCCACATTAAAGAGATTAATTAATTGCTACAATCCTGAATGACAAAGGGTGCCCGTCCTCAGCTTAACTCTTAGAGCTGTGACTATTTCATCAATAAGTACTTTCCTCACCTCTCTCCTAGTGGTTCTTTCTCCCTCCTCATCAGAATAATGGTGCCTTGTGGATTTGGCTTGCTATCACGGGTTACTGAATACCCACGGTGGAAGCCAGATCTATACTTGGCACATCAGTTGTCTGAAAATGATGGAAGAGTTACTGAAATTACATCCTAAGAGAGTTTCCCCATTTTTGCAAAGCTGAATGATTTCAATGCAACCAAGATGAGAAGAAAATTAATTTAATCTCCAACAATAAAACTACCAATGTACTTAAACAGCTTCAACCACCACAAGGGTCACAAGGACACCAGGAGAAAACTGAGCAGCACCCATGTGGTCACAAGCAGGCCAGAGCCTCATAAAATTTGTTAAAAAAGCATAGAAGATTTTAGAGGATCAAAGAAAAGGGGCTTTGCTGGGCCTGAATTCAAGCAGCATTTTTATAGTTGCATTGTGAGATAAGCGAAACTTGTATAATTTAAGTCCTACTTTGAACTCCTATTCTCTAAAATACTATAAGTTTTTTTACTGTCATATCAATAAAGTTACACCCTTATAAAATCATTATTTACTAATGTTATTTATATTTGGTGCTAATAAAACCAGATAAAGTTATATTATTATAAGATTTAGATGTATCCTTTCTGTTATCTGCAGAGGTTGAAAGAGTTCCATTGCGCTCTGGAGTAGCCCCATTATTTACAATTCCAAGGCTTCAACATTGTTGGACGCGCTTGGAGCCATGAGAAAAGTACTATGTATGCAAGAAGTAGACTCTCCAATTTGCCTGTTAGTGCACCCTGTGAACAAACAAACAACTTATCGTCAGTGGCTCAACCTCAAACATCAGCACCCCTTGAGTGAGCAGTCCATTTTAGCAATAAGCTGGCGCTCACTACAGGGGGCATTACTGAGCGTATGCTGAGATTTATATGACAATACCGGTGATGTGGACTATGGGGAAGAATTTACAATTAATCTGAACCTGGAGATTAAGCACCAAACGATCAACATACTGAAGATGTGTATAGCTACCTTGACTACTGAGTTAAGAAAAGTCAGATCGTCACCAGCACATGAAAGAACTGAGGAGATGGATATGACGCAAATGATAGATAATTTGGAGTTCTTTGAGAGTGAAACTATGAAACTGTATTTAGCATATATTTTATTTTTATCAAGATAAAAAGCCATGATGATCAGTTGTATTTATTGAAGCAGGATGTGAAAACCACGCAAGTGCAATGTCTACCACCTTTTAAACAGTTACTTACTTTGTTAGGTTGTACCACTAGTCCAATATCAGCGATGGTGGTAAAACCTACATGTCAGATTGAAACTAAAGTTGAACCTAATTTTTCCCATACTTCAATACTTTCATTCTTGACGGTGGAACTATGGACAGACTTCTTCATTGTATGAAAACATCATGAACAAAGCTATTGACATGCAGAAAGCTCGCCATGTACAATGATGTATAAGAAAAGAAGCATAGGATGTGATTGGAGCTACACTTTGTCCTTATCACAATATTGGCTAAAGTTAAAGAGATTCTTAATTCTGAGTTTGTAAATGCGCAGAATGTTTAAAACAAGGCAAGAATTCCTCACCATGATAATGGAGAAGTCAGAACCATTTGTGGACTATGCAAACCAGTTTTTCCTCAAGGCACAAGTAATGGTTGAGGTTCTAAGACCTCACTTGTAAGCAATATAATGCAAACCTAAGCCAAAAAGAGAGTTGCTCTGTTTATTTACAATATAAGTTGTATTGAAGTATGAAACATACATAACAAACTTTACAAAAAGGTTAGTTCAAATCCTTCCAAGTTTAGCATTCTTAAGATATTGCATGTGACGCGACAAAAGCTTAAGATACACCACAATAGGCTGAGGTGAAGTGGGCATTCATATACCTCTGGCCTCTATCACCTGGTGATCATTACAGGGCTGTGCTCAAATGTTGCAAATCCAACTTTAGCCTAATAATGTAAGTCTGGGGGGAGAGTCCCCTCTGCTTAGACTGGGTGGTGTTCCCATTAACCACAAAAAAGGGTCCAAAGAGGGCATCCATTCCTCTCATCTCACAGGGTGATATCGCCCATGTGGTAGTCAAGAGATGGGTAACGGCCCTCCCTCTGAAGATTCCTCCCCCTGTCCCCACATTTCCCTCTGCTAAATTAATATGGCAAATTGATGGAATTTGCGCTGAAATAATTGGAAACTGCCACCCCCTATGGGCTAAAAAGCTCTTATGAAGTCAATGACACCAAGCCTTCAAAATAAAGATCCAAAAGCCGTAAACCTTCAGTAATGAAGCCCAACGAACTTGCACATTCAGGAAATGCAGAATCAAGTGTCAACTCCTCGGCAAAACTTGCCAATGGCATTGGGACATTGGGAAATTTCATTGGTTAAAAACCTGCTTTAAAACTTTTGTGGACAAAGCGTGACAGGCGTGTACCTCTTAATCAGGATGTGTCCAGTGATGAATCTTTGGTCAAAATTGCCAATGGCATAGGGCCATTAGGCAATATTGTTGCCTCTTCAGAACTCCTCTTGAAAACATCATGGAAAAAGCCTGATGGGCATGTACCTCCATTGTCAAATGTTGCCAATAGCTCAAAGCTCTCACCAATAATCAGGATTATAATTTGATGTATATCACTTGGCAAACAGATGCCAAAGCGACCAGGTGCAGGCGGTTTGGGAATCCCAAACCTGTTTCTGACCATTTGGGACCTCCCTTATGTGAGGTGGCCTTGGGAAATTCCTGTTGTCCATTGGGTGATATAACATTGCGCTAACCATTTGAAATGTAGTGAAAATCTGAGTAGGGCATTCAAGGTTGAACTGACAGCAACTTGGCCCGCCGCCAACTCCTTCAAGGTTGGTTCAGATTGAATTTTGTTTTCCCCCTCCCTTTAAAGTTTGCCAGGTTAGGTCAAATCTTGAGGGCCCAAATCCCATGCTTCTATAAGTTATTCCCCAAATCAACTATCTATTTAAGCAGTCTTAACATAATGAGGAAATTGATGATCAATTTTCTTAAACTATTCATTAAAAATCTCCCTGAATTCTCCTTTTTTTGTTTCAACTTTTTCTTTATTGAGCTCTATATGGCGCTAATCACATGGCCCTTTGGGCCCTACATTGGTTGGGCAATACCATTCATGAGAGAAATGATAGCTCCCACTGCGGTCAACTGGGCATCTCATGTGGTAAATTTTTAGGAATATAACCCTATTATTTAAGCCATCCGCCAGTAGATTATCAGAACCCTGTGGGCCCATTTGTCTCCACTCCAGGTGAGGATCCGCCCCCTCACCTCCGTTTTTGTTCTTAACCCTCCTATGGAGGTTACTGAAACAGCAAACCCAATCACACAGCTCCCTGAAACAAGGCCCACTGGGTCTGAAGTTGCAACAACCTGATTCTTTGCTGGGTTCTTATTTACACTTGCAGCTAACCAAAACTCAATTTCCGCACGCCTTCCCGCCCAAGTCAACGTCATTTGAGAGGCTATGCCTCTGGCATTCTGGCTTGCCTTTTGGTTGCTTTCACATCCTGACTGGCAGGACAGTCTAAAATTTATATGCCATCTCCATGACAAAATTAAACATCCATTGTTTCCGGCCATTTCCGCCCTCCTTGTAGTGATGGGTGCTGCAGTGGTTACCCTTTACCAAATGATGTGCAGTCAATAGTTTGTCTCCTGATGTCTGTTTAGTCAGTCGCCAACTTTTTGAGCAGCGTTTAAATTCTTTGGAGGAATTACTCCATGGTAGCATGGACCCTTTGGCCGCTACTCTCCCCTCAACTCACCCTCAGGTAGTGAATCCAGGTGTTCCTTCCCAAGATGTTGCAAATCAGGTCCTTGACGCCCTTGCCGAGGTGCAAATGTGATCTGCAGTTGCCTTAAATAATGCCACTTCATTGTCCAATGCCCAGCAAGGTGTTGCTCTTTTGGATGCAGTTGAAGGCAAATATTGTCATTGGGTGCGAGGACTTCTGCATTATGCTATTTGGCCAGGTGCCCCTACCTCGCTTGTTGTAGCAGTATCCTCAGCATTACAACCCCCTATACCTTGTTTGGAATGATTATTTCAATTACTTTCTTTTATTGCCAAAGCCTCTAGTATGGGTTCTTCAGTAACAGCCTTTTGTGAGCAATCCCAACGCTTGAGATTTCTGGAGATATTCTCCAAGCAAACTTCCAATCCGCGTTAGATTCTGTCTCCACTCATCATGCGGTTTGGTCCACCCCTATGAGAACTATGGATCAAATTTGCCAAGCAGCAACTTTCATTAATGTCTATCTCCGCCCTCATCCCCATCCTCATGTTGGAAACTTCATGTTCAGATTGGGCAACAAGGTCTCAGATCTTGAGCTGTTGTTAAATCAATATCAGTATTGGTTCCATGATCAGATGTTGCCTCTGCACCCTAGTTGATTTATTCTGGTTCACCTGTCGCTGAGTCAACGTAAGTCCATAATAAGGAAGAGGTGTCACAACTTCTTACTCTCCCAATTTTGATCCCATAAAAGAGCCTGATATTCCACCTGATTTGCTTGCTATCTCTTCGGTGTCAGCAGAAACAACCATATCTGCTAATAAACAGAATTTCACAACTTTTTATTATCAATGAAAATTATTATTGGATCACACCAGGTGTCTTTTGATGCCTTGGTTGACACTGGAGAAGCGGGTAACTTTATGAGCCTAGAGTTGTCCCACCAGCTTGAACTTGACCTCGACGAGAGTCCTAGGGTGATGGTCACTTCATTGGATTCCCAGCCATCATGCAAAATATGGCGCCCAGTTCCTTTCTAAGTTCACCAGTTTAGTTTTTGAGATCATTTTTCAGCAATGCCTAAACTCATGTTTCTGGTGATTTTAGTGTGAGCTGGTGGCGTCAGCAGCATGTCATGATTCACCTTGAGTCTAATATGCTATCATTCTCTAATGGTCATATGGAGGGAGAGTTTCCCTTACTGAACACTTAACAAAATTATAGGTTGCAGTTTGATCACTTCCCTTGTTTCCACCGCGGGTCTCCCATTGGATTTTCTAAAAAGCATTGATGGGCTATCAAAGTATTTTTTGACTCTGAGAAGGCTGATGGTCTTCCCCCACATACAGAGTTTAAATTAAGGTTTTGGACAACTGTGCAGGTAGTTAATATAAACTGACCACTGTATCTGCATACAGCGGAGGATGATGTTGCACTCAATGCATGGTTGGATGACATGCTTAAGAAAAGTTGGATTTTCAAAGAAACTTCCCCAGTTGCCTCTCCCATTGTCTTTGCCAAGAAGGCTGATGGTTTCCTTCATTATGCATGGATTATGGTCACCTTAATAAGGTCATGGTCCACGACCCCTACCCACTGCCACTAGAACAGACAATCAGGCAAGTGATTGCCAAATCACGTGTGTTCTCAAAACTTGATCTTGTTAATTTCTTTAATCAGTTTAATTGAATGAAGGTCAGGAATGGCTTACCAAAATCCATACAAAATGGGGCATCTTTTTAATTTTGAATGATGCCTTTTGGGCTAAAGAATGTGCCAGCCATGTTCCAGAAAATGATTAATAGTGTGCTGGGTGATCTCCAGTTCATCTAAGCGGCTGCATACATTGACAATATCTTGGTACACTACCCAACTCATGACCAACACATGAAGGACTTGGAAGTAGTAGTGTCTGCCTTACATAAGGCGGGCCTGTTTGTTAAGCTCTCAAAATGCGAGTTTTACAAGGAGGAGGTTACTTTCTTGGGCAATCTCAAATTAAAAGATGGGTAGCAATTCCCCCCCGCAAATTAGGCGCCATCCGCAAATGGCCAACTCCAGTGACCCAAAAGCAATTGAGAAGCTTTTTGGGCACTATAATTTCCGTAAAGAAATTCTCCCCTGCCTTATCCCAGTTAGCCGCCCCTCTTCATCCACTCAGGGTAAGAATGTTACCTTTCGTTGGACGCCTGTATGCCAGCAGGCATTTGAGTTGATCAAAGAAGTGTTCTTATCACCCCCATCTTAAAGCATTTGGACCCCTCCAAACCCTACATCATAGCATGTGATGCCTCATCTGTTGCGGTAGGGGCAGCCTTGCTTCAAAAGCACAATGGGTTGGAACATCTGGTCACTTATTTTCCCACAAGTTCTCTCCCACTGAACAGTCCTGGGCCATCTACAATAAGGAGTTGGCAGCCGTAGTATGGACTTTGACCCATTGGCGGTATCTTTTACAAGGCACTCAGCATGAGTTAACATTGTGCACAGATCACCAAGCCCTCCTTTATTTTTGAAAGCCATAGAAGTTGGCACATTGGCAGGCTTGCACCTACCAAAATTTGTGTAGTTTCAACTTCAAGTATGAGTTTGTTAAAGGAGAGTTATATGTACTTCCTGAATTCTAAGTCAAAACCCTGCACATTGCCCTGCTGACTCAGATGAGTCAGATCTGGTCACAGTAATTACCCCCACTCTATCTTATCTATCGTACCACCCATGGTCTTTATAGTGGACTTAGCTCCTGACGCGCCCCTTATTTCATGGGTCTTAACAGCCCAAACGGCCTGTGCAGAAGGTGTGGACTTTCTGGAGAGGTTGGCTCTTTCGGCTTCAAAACATTCCCTATGTTCCTTGGCTGAGGGCCTCATTCAATTTTGGTCTCAGTTTTGGGTTCACCCCTTCTAGGTGCTTAAGTGTTTCAGGCTCATCATGGACCCCCCCGCAGTTGGACATCCTGGATAAAAGAAGTGTATAGACTTAATCAAGCATACCTATAATTGGGTGGGTTTTTCAAAGGATGTTCTGGCCTGGATTGCAGACTATGTAACTTGCACGCGGGCCAAGTTAGAACAGTCAGGAAGAAATGGTCTCCTTCACCCCTTACAACAGACAGAAGGTCCATGGACATTGGTGTCCATGGATTTTATCATCAAACTTACCTGTTCTAAAGGGTTCACAGTGATGATGGTGGTTGTCAATTGCTTTACAAAATTCTCCCTATTCATTCCTTGCTATTCCACTATTACTTCTGAGAAAACTGTTCAACTATTATGCGCCATGTGTTTTCTATGTTCAGTATCCCACAGGAGATTGTCAGAGACTGTAGGCTCCAATTTATGGCGCTATTCTGGAATGAGCTTCTGTCAATCTTGAAAATTACGCCCTGTTGTTCCATGGCAAATCATCCCCAGTCTGATGGACAAACTGAGTGGGTAAATAAGATCCTGGAACAGTACTTGCGCTGCTATGCTGCATTTGCAAAGATACCCTGGGCTAATGACCTTCCCCTTGCTCAGTTTGCCTGTAATAATGGAACGCAGCCTCCACGGGGTTTTCCTCATATGAAGTAACCTTGGGGTACAACCCCTTATTTTCAGTTGGTTCATGCCTGCGCCATGAGGTCCCAGACACTGCAGATCATGCCAAGCACATTTGGTCCACCCAGTCCTTGGTTTGGGAGAATCTTAATAAGGCTATAAGTGACTACAAACGGGTTGAAGATTGGAAGCGGCTCCCAGAGCATAAAATGGTGGTGGGTTCATATGTCATGCTTAACATGCGTCATTTAAGGATGTATGTGCCTTCTCAGAAGTTTGCAAGTAAGCGTTTGGGTCCCCACTTGGTAGAGGACGATTTGGGTAATGGTGCTTTCCAGTTGAAATTGCTACCTTATTGGAAGCAACTTTCAGTCTTCCATGTATTTCAGCTGTTCCCGTTTAAGGGGGCAATTATCTCAGATCCTGAGCCAATATTGATTGAGGGTGCAAAGGAGGCTAAAGTGGAGGGCATTTTAGCATCCCGCAGATCTCAGTGGTCTGTTCAAATATATCATTGCTTGGAAGGGCTATTCAGCCTAAAAACAGTTGGGTCATGGCCCAAGATTGCAAAAACTGCTTGGAGCTGGTCGAGGCTTTCCACGCCTCCCACCCTGAAGCTCCCCGTTCTCCCCAAAAATCACTAATTTAATGGCAATTAAGTTGCCCAAGGCCCAAAAAAATGTGGCTCTTATGCAGTTCTCTGGTGGTGGCGCCCCTCCTTTATCAAAAGGGAAGGATAATGTAAGCCCTGTGGAGCGTCTCCTCTGCTTAGACTAGGCAGTGTCCCATTACCTAGAAAAAAGGGTCCAAAGAGGGCAGCTGTCCCTCTCATCTCACAGGGTGATCTCACTCTTGTGGTAGATGAGCGCTGGGTAACAGCCCTCCCTATGAAGATTCCTCCCCCTGTCCCTGCATTTCCCTCTGCCTGGTTTGTATAACGAACTAAGGGAATTTGTGCTGAAATGAACAGAAACTGCCACCCCATGGGTTTAAAAGTTCTTATGAAGTCAATGACACCAAGACCTCAAGATAAAGATCCAAAAGCCGTAAACACTCAGTAATGAAGCCTGATGGGCTTGCACATTGAGGGAATGCAGAATCAAGTTTTGAATCCTCGGCAAAACTTGCCAATGACATTGTGCCATTGGGAATTGTCATTGGTTCAAAACCTGCCTTAAGACTTTTTGGGGACAAAGCGTGACGGGCGTGCACCTCTTAATCAGGATGTGTCCAGTGATGAATCTTTGGTCAAAATTGCCAATGGCATAGGGCCATTGGGCAATATTGTTGCCTCTTCATAACTCCTCTTGAAAACATCAGGGACAAATCCTGATGGGCATGTACATCCATTTTCAAATGTTGCCAATAGCTCAAAACCATCTTCTCAAAAAATCAAGATTGTCATTTAATGCATCTTACTTGGCCAAACAGACGATGAAGCGACTGGGTGTGGGCAAGTTTAAGAATTCCAAACCCGTTTCTGATCATTTGGGACTGCCCCTACGTGGTGTGGCCTTGGGAGATTCCCGTTGCCTGTCAGACAAGATGCTGTCATGCTAACATCTGAAACACAGTGAACCATGAGCTGGGCATCTGAGGTTAAACTGACAGCAACTTGGCCCGCCACTGACTCCTTCAAAGTTGGTTCAGATTGAATTTTTTCATCCTTTAAAGTTCTCTGGGTTAGGTCAAAACTTGAGGGCCCCAAAACCCATGCTTTTCTAAGTTATTCCCCAAATCGACCATCTATTTAAACAGTCATAACACACTGAAGAAATTGACATTCAATTTTCTTAATATTACTATTCATTAAAATCTCCCCTGAATCTCACTTTTTTGATTTTGTTTCAAAATTTTCTTTATTGAGCTCCCTATGGTGCTAATCCCATGGCCCTTTGGGCCCTACATTGGTTGGACAATACCATTCATAAGAGTAATGATAGCTCCTACCACGGTCAACTGGGCATATTATGTGATGCTTTTTGGGAATTTAACCCTATTATTGAGGCTATCCACCAGCAGGATATCAGAATCCTGTGGGCCCATTTGTCACCACTCCAGGCGAGGATTCGCCCCCTCACCTCCTTTTTTGTTCTTACCCCTTCTATGGAGGTTACCAAAACAGTAAACCCAATCACACAACTCCCTGAAACAAGCCCCATTTGGTCTGAAGTTGTAAAAACCTGGTTCTTTGCCAGGTTCTTATTTACACTTGCAGCTCAATAGTGCTCAATCGCCTCACACCTTCCCTCCCATTCAACGTCATTTGAGTGGTTAGCCTCTGGCATTCTAGCTTACCTTTTAGGTGATTTCTCATCCTGACTGGAAGGACAGTCTAAACTTTGTATGCCGTCGCCCTGACAACTACTGCCTCTGGATATCTGTGCCTCCAACTCCACAGGTCCTGGTCAATGTAAAATACAGGACAACCCAAGTGCCCATCCTCTAACCAGACAATAGCAAACCTAAGATGTGAGCTTTGCCTTAATTGATCAGTGCAATAGGTAAGTGTTGAGATAGAGGCTGATGGTATAAACTGTCACAGTTAGTGACATATTTCATGGTGTTAAACGCCCCACTGAAGCTAAATCTAATAAGCCCTTGGAGTCAAATCCAGAATCCTTAAAAGAAACTGATGACCTTTCCAAGGTCATTGACTAGAATGGGTTCTGGCTTTTCCAGCCAAGGCTGAGGGAAACGGCTCTCCAGAGGCAGAAAATCTAGTGGAAACTGACCACAAAATCTAGAAAATAATTTGTTACAAAGTTATGGAATTTGGCCAAATTTGTAAAATTTTGACCTTCTAAAAGGTGAAAATTTTACAACTCATATCAGATTTTGTTAATCATTTTTTTAAAACCATCGCAAATCTTACCTTTAGATTTTAAGACCAAACTGTGAAAGGCTTTGCTTTTCCTAGATAAACAATTAAATTTGAATAAAGTTTAGGATTATTATTTAAGTTTTTCCATACCTTATATCTTATTTTATTAAGAAAACCTTGATTAAAAACCATTGCATTGGGCAGAATCCTTTTCCCACTCTGTTCTAACTCCCACGTCAATCAAACTGCCCTCACGCTGAAGCCAATTATGTTGACTTTGCTGTGTTCTATTTTGCTGCATTTTGCCGCAGTTCTTACGCTATCTACCTCAGCTCTCAGGGACTCATGTCCTTGATGCTTGTCGTCAGTTTAGTGTGTCTTTTAAAAATTATCGGAAACATAACTGCAATATCCTGAAATTTGTTTCCTCTTGCATGGCAACTTTGCCTTGTTCTGGAACCTTTTCCCTGGCGCTTTTCCCCCTGCATCCTCCTGCTCTTAGTTTCCTGTTACACAATATAAGAAAAGCCTCGATTTTATTGTAAGTTTCTTTTGCTGTTGGGTGGCTAGAGTTAGCCCTCCCTCCCAGAGTTGTCCCTTTTTGAAGCAGTTCATTGGTCTGGTACTGTTGTATCCCTCTTGGAATTGGTTGTATCTTTCTTCAAAAGGTGTTCTGAGGGTGTTGCGCGGCTCCCCTCACTCAAGAAGCTCATACAGTATGAAGTAATTACCACTACTAGCCTAACCTTCCACCATTCATGCGATTCAAAATTTAAAAAGGAGATCTTCACCACGTTGTCCAACCTTAGGGCACGCCATAAGTATCAAGGCAAGGACTTAGATGACATCCTCCTTTTCCAGCAGCTGCTATGTGATAATTCAGAGGGAGCTTACAATAGTTACTCTCCGCTGGTGAGAATAATATATCCCGCCTTGAATCCCTCCCAGCGTTGGAAACCTTTGTCAAGCCCCGCGAGTTTCCTCCTGCCACTTTTAGGGACTATATCTCCTTTGTCCACTTGGCCCAAGGAGACCTCACTATGACACAGTACTTGCGCCTGTTCTAAGAGAAGGCATCAAGGTTGGAATCTCTTAAAGATGAAAATGGCCCTCCTCTACAAGCCCCTAGATAACACTGGTGCTGACCTTGGAATATGGTACAACCCTCTCACCTCCTTATATGGGATGTGCTCCATCCTTGCGTCCCTGTTATCCAACAGCATCTGTGATGTCAAGCCTAACTGTAACAATGAACTTCAGATCATAGAACTTGACAACTTTATCTCCATAGTGCACAATCAGGGCACCTATTTTGGTACATCTGACACCAGGCAAGTTTTAGATCCCATTGTGACATATCCAGCTGAGGCCCGGCTTTTATGGACACCTCCAACCTGACCATAGAATAACCCCTTCTGTAATCTTTCAGCACCACTTAAACCAGCAGTGAGCTCTTTGGAAGGTGAGAAAAAACCTCCATCATAGGTAGTGGTCTCCTCACTACTGGTCCTGCACTGCTGCGCTCCACAGAGTACCCCTCGCTTTTGTCCTCAAAAGTAGAGGGGATTAGTAGTCTAACCTGTTAATTCAGAGCATTCACTTCACTATAGCCATGGAACCTCTATTTCCATTTTAAACCTATCCCTCCTGTTCAATCTGGTGTCCCAGTCAGCACAGTAGAACAACTCTTCCCTATTACTTCAGATTCACCTTTCTTGGCGGACCCTATTCAGAAACGGGTCAGATATCCAAGAAAAAAATGACTGAAGAGGAATTCTTCTTGGATGACCCCTATGTAACGGACAAGTTTGTCTCGTTCATTACATTCCAACTCAGATTTGGATTTTCTGAATTTGAGTCAGAGCGATTTTAAAATGTTTTTTGTTTCGTTTCTAAATTTTAAAATGATTTTTGGTTTGGTCGTTTTGGGCGTTGGGTTGTGCCTCACCCAAGTTGTAGATTAGGCTTGTGCGAGCCTAATCAATAGCTCAGGTGAGGCCCCCAAAGTGCTGCCTTTATAAGGCGCGCCTGCCCATTCCAAAATTTACTTCAGAATTTCCCCCTAGCATGTCCCTTCCCTGGGGAGCATTGTCAGTTGCTCCTCAGATGAGCTCTGGTCAGCGGGTCATTTTATTATCCATAATAAAATAAAGGTTGTTTTGAGGTTTGCATACCTCACTTACCTGTTGGTCTTTTCCCTAGTCAAGGAGTTTTTTGAGTCAGTTGGTACTGGACCAATTCCCCCAGAGGATTTGACATAACCAACCAATTGTAGGTGAATGTTTGGTGCTGTCAGTGCCCCAAACCCCTCCCTACTCGGTTAGGATGCTTTTGGTTGACTGTCGGTGCACTGAAGTATTGTTCAATTATATGGCAGTTGGAACTGGGGTTTTTCTGTCCGTTACACCTTACAAAAGTTTAATAGCACTTACTGATGCAGTTTTGTTGGATTTTTGGGTTTGAAAAAGGCTTGCTGGTGCTTATTTACCTCTAATCCAATAATATAAGAGGGGGCTTCTCTCACTACCTATCTGAAAAGTAATAAATAAATAAATACTGAAAAGGTTAGATTTATATATTTTTATTTGGTTCAGAGCGGAGGTAAAAAAGAGAGTAAGTACTTAATGAATCAATAAATAGTATATAAAACGCCAAGGCTCACCGTTCAGATAGCAATGGGAATTCCAAATTAGGTAATATGTGATTTCAGCCTATCAAAGCTCTGAAAACTTGCTTCACTTTGGCTGAACAATGGATGGGAAATCATGTTTGGCTAAGACATACCCATGGTATAACGATTTAATAAATTGCAGCCAATTCCCAATTGATAAAAATATTTCACCTTGGGGGCCCCCGCCACGCCTATAAAAGGGGGTGGTCCCTGAGTAGGTGCTTGGATGGACCTGGGCATGGCTGGGGAGTTCCATCCAAAGGATGTCTCATGGTCCGCTTTGTGGTCAGAGTAATACAACTGTTGGCTATTGATTTAGTTGCCCATAGAGGATTCAAAATCATGTTACCCTGATTTGTGGGGTTCCGCCAAGAACTGGCCAGGATCTTTTGGCCAACTAAATCATTATTATCAATAAAATTGATTTCCTCATTGTTGCAGACCCATAAATTTCTGACATTTCCTCTATTTGGCCGATTTTACCCACAACATTCTTATTCTGAAGCCTGGGAGGCAAATATCAACAAGTTTCTTTCAATAAGGATCTCCCTCCAGCCAAGCATAGAGAATTAAGCTACCCTACTCCGTTCAAATTCTGTGGGCAACTCACTGGCAATGTAAATTCATATGCTGTGGTTTTCTCAGGGGTTACTCTCACTTACACTCCACACTCTAAGCTTGGAGCCATCCTATCTTCCATTGGCTCCGAGGAAAATAAATCCTCCTCTGCATAATTCTTGTCATGGATACCTTCTCCTCTGCAGGGATAAATTTCCAAGAGCTCACTTTGGTGGACACTGGCACTAATGAAAACTTATCTGATAAGAGCTAATGGAGGCCCTAGATCTTCCTTAGGTCTGGTCAGTTTGTGAAAGGTGGGGCGTCTCAAACCATTTTAAACTACCGCGTATTATCACATGTTCCCTTTGTGGAAGGCGATGAGCACTTTGTGGTGAGCTTCTCCTCAATTTAAAACCTCCTGTACCCCAATGTTCTGGGTGTTGGCTGGTGGCGACGGTTTGATATCTTCAACCTCGTGGACTCTAACGTGGATGTAAAGTTCCCTGGAGGAGTCACGGTTACCATTTCTGGCCTGAATGAAAGTGCAAGGGTGCTCCCTAGAAGAAGGGGCCCCTCTCCTAAGGTGGTCCTAGCCTCTATTCAACCAACTGACACCCCAACACGGCACTTATCCTGCCTGAATGCATAAGCATATAGGCGGAAATGTTTGACCCCTCTAAGTCCCGCACACTCTCTAATCACCAACTTTGACTTTAAGTTCAAGTTGACTGTTACTCTCGTCAAGATATCATCTCCCATTTATCCCTTATCCTTAAGGAAAGAGGCCGCCTTAGACGTTTGGGCTGATGATATTCTCGCCAAGGGTCAAATCTATAAGAAAACTTGCTGGTGTGCTCCCCTCTTCTGATTATAGAGAAGTCTGATGGCTCCTTTCGTCCCTGCGTAATTATGGCAATTTGAACAACGTGACAGTACCTGGCCCCCATCCTCTCCCCCTGGATCAGCAGATTACCCGCTATGTGGAGAAGGCTAGGGTGTTCAGCAAGCTGGATTGCCTTAACGACTTCACCCAGATCCATATTAAAGAAGTCTCGGAGTGGTTGACCGCTTTCTAAACTCAGAAAGGCATCTACCAGTTCAGGGTCATACCGTTTGGGTTGAACGCCCTCGCCTGCTTTCAAAGGTTCATTGATACTGTCTTTGGAGACCTTATTGGGACCTGTGTGATAACATATATGGACGACATACTGGTCTTCTCCCCATATGCAGAATCTCACGCCCACCACCTTGTATTGGTCATGAAGTGACCTGAATAGGAAAACCTTACTATTAAGGCTAGCAAGTGTGAGTTCTTCTAGCCCAAGGTTGAGTTCTTGTAAAACACTATCTTCTCCCATGGTCACATAATTGCCCAAATAAGGAAGCAGCCATCTGCAATTGAGCTACTCCCTCATCCCTCACAGTGTTATGCAGCTTACATGGTGTTATAACTTTGGTGATATATTAGAGATATGCTGAAGAGGTTGCACAGGGTTAATCCCAATGAGCAACTAATGGAAGATATAAAGATTTTCAGTCCTAATATAACTTAACTTTATTAATATAATAAAAAACTTGAAGCAATTGCTTCCACTAAAACCCGTAATTTTCTATATTATATATACAAAGCTTCTACTGCAAACTCTCTTCTTTACTCAAAAACCTCCCTCTTTCCAATCTTCTCATCCCACTTATATGTTAGCGACTTCAGTTGATACTGACCCTTTTGCTTAGACTCTTCATTTCACCATATTCTTATTGGTCTGGCATAGTCTTTCTTCCTTAAATTCACGATTGCCTAGCTTGAGGCAATTTACTAGTTATTTGTCGTGCATCAACATTTTCTAACCGCCTTATTATTATATATTTAGCTGAATTCCTTCTATACGCCAATGTCAACTTTGCTCATCAACCTGAATACTCAATAATACTCATATAGTCCTAATCACAATGGTTACCAATGATCTTCTGGTTGTTATTTTAGTTTATCGTCCAGTCATATTAATTTCTCAACATTACCCCCCCCTTTGATTAAATGATAAGCTGCACAACTTTCTTTGCTCATTCCAATGCAACTCACCATGTGCCAACAACCATGAGCTTGCGACTTTAACTTTTTCTTTAAATTATGGCTCAACATGGATCTGATGGACCTAGGTCGCATCCCATTCCCCCAGTTCACCCTCCCTCCAGCCAAATAATGAGGGGCCAAAGTGGATGCTGTGACTCTTATGGCCCAGGAGGAGCTCCTTCCTGAATTCATCGGCCATTTGTATGCCTTGCGCGCCCCCTTTAGGGACATAGTGACCTAGTTGCACTGGGGAGGGAAGCGGAGCTGAGGCTTTTGTTTAATGAGGTGGCTCAGCTCCTGGTGGATGGCTTCAGCTATCTAGTGCTCCCACCTCCCACCAAGCTTCATCCCACAGTACTATCATTCTGATGTAAGCTTTGCTTTGTGCAGTAGATGATAGCCATCTGGTTGGGGTCCTTTCCCCGCACTCATACCCACTTCCAGTCCCTAGGGGTGCACTTCCAAAATAACCAGTTGATTCGCATTTGATCTGGGGTCACCACAGCATTCACTGGCCTTAGCGCCAATGACCTGTCCTGATACCTCCCCATCATGGCACTCCTTGGCAACATGATCTTATTTAATCCTGTGGGTGAGTTAGGGTCAGGGATGGAGCAGCACTGAGCGGCCCTTGAGTGGGCCCATAAAGTAGTGTTTACAGCAGCCGATCCTTTCCCAGTTGCCTATCCTAGCATGGAGGACTTCCTCGTGGATAGTCTGGCACTGGGAATGGCCTTTTCCCCCTGATCTGGAACTCGCCTTCATGTGCGCTAGCCTTTACAACTCCAGCTCCATCTTCTTGGATACACATTGATCTCTCAAGAGCATCAGCACATATGATTGTGGGCTTTGCTCCTAGTGGGGCAAGAACAGGTTAATCTCAATGTTAATCAGCTAGCTGAGCTATCACTACCTCAACTGCTACCCTGGGTCTCCAGTCCATCCTTCTCCTCCAGTTCTTAAACCCCATCCTCCCCTCCATTTGCTGGTGTGATGGCCCCAGAGCGGATGCCAACTCCCTCACCCCCAACATGGCAGCCTCAGCCCCCCCCACCAACCCAAAAAGGGTTCAACAGATCCGCGCCAGTCCCAAAGTGGCAAAAAAGAAATGGGGTCCCACCAAATAAAGCACAAGTCTCACTGCAAGGAACTGAGAAAGAGCGGGGAGAAGAAGACAGACTAGCAGAAGAACCTGAGCAATGACACCAATAAACTTGGCTTACTTACCCTTATAATGATGATTCATATTTTTTCCTTCCTGGATAAGTCTCTATTGTTGTTTATATGCCCAAAGGAACTTTGCATGTACTCGATTAATAATCTGACCACTTGCAGGGTCCTTGATAGTTATAGGCATCAACACCTGTTTTTTCTATTATCTCAAAAAGACCAATCTAGATACTAGCTAGATTATTCTTCCACCCAAACCCATGCTGATCATGGAATAGAACCATATTGATATCCTTGAACTGTGCTAGCCCAATATGCCATACCTGATTGGCAGCCTGGTTTTTAATTTTCTAGGCTAAGCTAAAAATACGCTTCAGATTGTAATTTAATGAAAATATTAGTTAGGGTGGTCAAGTAGCGGTGTGGATCCATTCCGTCAGTATCTTCCACGCAGGCATAGAGCAGTGTGGGTAGAGTGGGTGCTGTCCATATAGTAACTGGAAAGGGCTCTTCCCTGTTGCCGAGTGTTTGCTAATATTGTAGATGAACACAGCGGTAGAAAGGAGGGTACTCCAATTGGAGGGTCTATCCGTTACCAGCTTTTGGAGTATATTCATCAGCATCCCATTACCCGTTTGACCATTCCGTTAGTTTTTGGGTGATATGGGGTTGTTAGAACCCTGCAGATGGCCATCATTTAGTTGAGCTTGGGTAGGATGTGAGAGGTAAAATTTGTTCCGTTGTTAGTAAGGATAAACTGAGGGCAGCCATGACGCTGAATTAAACACTCCATAACAAACTTAGCCACAGTAACCGCCTCCAGATCTCATATTGCCCATGCTTCCACCCACCTGGTCAAATGGTCAATTTCCACCAAGATATAATCAGACTGGTTAGCTCCTGTTAACAAAGGCCTAACGACATCAATAGACACCGTGTGCTAAGCAAAATGAGGTTTCACCAGTGGTAAGAGTTCTTTTGGCGGAACAGCTTCTCCATTTGGCACTTGTGGAAGCAGGAAATGGTCTCCAGCACATCAAAGTGCATACTTTCCCAATAATAATGTGGCTGCAAGAATTCCAAAGTCTTTCATACTCCTACATGACCCACCGACTTGTGCACACTCAAAATATGTCCTGTTGAGTGAAGGGCTTTGGGAAACTCAGCATATTGTTACCAATCCGCTTAAATAACTCCCCATTTTTCCAGATTGTATTGGCCATCATCCCATCTTGCGCCCAAATAACTTGCGGTGGTTCATCTGAATATTGATCATTGACCATTTCTTCATATAGCAAGCAGCCCAAATCCACTGTTACTGCAATTTTTGGTAGCTGTAATAAGCAGTCAGCATTTTGGTGTTTCGTGCTAGGACGATGTAGTGCTTTGAAATTATAAGACTGCAGCTTTAGGGCCCATCTAGCGAGATGCCTTTTGGGCTCATGAAGGTTCTGTAACCAACTCAATGATGCATGATCCGTCACTACCTTGAATTTTACTCCACGTAGGTAGACTTGGAACTGCTTATATGCATGAATTACAGCGAGGCACTCCTGCTCAGTCCTGGTATAATTCCGTTTGTTGCTGTTCATGCCCTGACTAAGATAAGCAACTGGGTACTCACCGCCATCATCATCCTTCTGTGATAATACCGCCCCTACGGTGGAAAGAGATACAATCATTTGCACATTAAATTTCTTCTTAAAAATAGGATATTGTAATACTGGCGCACTAGCTAATGTAGTCCTTAAAGCATCAAAAGCGTTTTGACAATGCTCAGTCCATTCAAAGGTGGCGTTCTTTAATAACTTGAAGAGGGGAGCCCCAATAAAACTTAAGTTAGGGATGAACCGGTGGTAGTACCCAACCATCCCTAAGAACACCTGGATAACCCTCTTGTTGCCTGGCCGAGTCATCTTTTGTATAGCTTCAACCTTTTCTAGCTGAGGTCTAAAACCTTTCAAATATACCACAAACATGAGGTAAACTAATTGCTCCAATGATGGCATTTTTTGGTTTTAGTTTTATATTTGCTTTAGAAAGATGGCGGAACACTTGCTCTAAATGGTCTAAATGTTCAGTAACATATGTGAGAACACGTTGATATTGTTGAGGTAGACTAGCATGATGGACAGCTTTAAATCCCACAAAATAGTGTCCATAGCCTGCTGGAATGTAGCTGGGGGCATTGAATAACCCTTGAGACATGCGTGTGGGTTGTAACAACCCCTTAGAAGTGATAATAGTGCATTTCTCCCATTCTGCCATTGGCGACTCTATCTGCCAGTATCCTAATATCAAATCCATGGCCAAGAAATAGCTGCCCCACCCAGCCGATCCAGAGCATCATTGATTTGTGGAAGCAGATATGAATCTTTTTTCAAATAATGATTAAGCTTCTGGTATTTAATTACTACTTGATTAGTGCTGTCTTTTACTTAACAATCAACATAATGGACGCCCAGGGGCTCTTCAATCTCTACCATTCCCTGTTTGATCAACTTATCTACTTCTGTGGATACAGCCTCTTCTATCACTTTGTATTGATGAATAGGCCATTATTAAATGGGAGGATGGTCTCCCATGTTCAACTGATGCACAACCCCATGGACACATACCAAATCGTGGTCATTGGATGCAAAAATGTCTCGATATTTTTAAACAGGGCCATCACCCTGTCTATCTGGTCATCTGACAGCCTGATCAGAGCCTCATGCGGATCCATGGTCATTACATTGGCTGAGACTTTTTCAGATAGCCCCAGATCCTCTCATGAACCAAAGTCATGTATATGATGAACTTCATCTTTAAAGTTAAATGCAGAAAAGTCTCCACTTAGTGCCTTTGAACCACCATAGAATCCTTCTAGATATTTGCTGATAATACCTCACTTCGCCATGCCCTGTTAGCAGTAATCCAGGAGCCACATGAGGTTTGAGTTGCGATTACTGGTAGGGACCCATAATTTCCCCATATAGGCCTTTTGGGGACATCTATTTCGAGTTCCATCCCTAAGATAATCTGATGTCTGGGAGGTATACTAAAGGTGGTCGCAGCCCTTAGCAGAATACCGTTACACTTGTAAATCTGGTTAGGGAAAGCTCTGGTCCTCTGCTTCATCCACTGGTAGTGAACAGGAATTACCCCATTGCTATACACAAGATTTATTTGACTAGAGC
>JAKSZP010004683.1:0-35919 GCA_022478985.1 Massospora cicadina
GGATCTTGTGGCCTTACATCCACCATTTCCAAGCAAGGATCCGCCCCCTTGTCTCTTCAGTTGAATTGAACCCACCCGCCGGTGACCTTGTAGAAAGTATACCTGTGGTACCATCCCCTGCAGCAAGACCAACAATGTCTGGGGTTGTCTCCATTTGGTTCGTTCTCAGGTTGCTGTTCACTATTGCCCTACATCAACGGTTTATTGTTTCCCAATTCATGGCTCCATACAACGTCATACGTGTGGCAATGCTGCTGGCATTCTGGCTTGCTTTTTGGGTGCTTATGCATCCCAACTGACAGGCTGGTCTAAACTTCTTCTGCCGTTTTCATGACAGGTTGACCCTCAAGATCCAAGGTTTCATCAAGCAAGCCTAATAATGGCTTGCATTACAGGTGGTAGCAGTACTGGTGGCCAAGGGTGTAAAATCATCCAGATTCTTCATGTGCCAGTTTACCACTCATAAATTCTGGACCCAATGCAATGCTCTGGCCATGCAATATGGCACTTAAGTGCATTCTCCAGAGGCCTTAGCAGAAATAACCCATGATTACCTCTTAAAATTTTACTAAAACAAGGTCGCCTTACCTCAGGGCATTGAGTCCTTCCTTGCAAGGGTAGAGTGTAAGTCTTGGGGAGTGTCCTTTGGCCCTCAATTGAGCTATCTTTCCATTCCCAAGTAAGAAAACACCAAAGAGGAAGTTGGTACCCCTTCTCACCCAGGGCAATCTCACCCATGTAGTTGATGAGCGATGGGTGACAGCTCGCCCACTTTGGATCCCACCCCCAATTTCCTCACTCACCTCGGCAGAACTGTTGTGGGAAATCAAGTGAAATCTGTGCTGAGATTATCAAACTGAAATAAGTTGGATCTAATTCAGGTGGCAATCGGGATGATGGCCAAAATTCGAATGGCTATAAAAGCATGAAGGATGAAACATTGGCTGGATCACCCAATGGTTCCAATTTGACCCCAAAATCAGCAGAACAAATGTCAGGCGCCATTGATGAGAGTTCAAAACCCTTCAATAGTAATTCGGGCATTGTGCCCAATGGGCCTCTATCAACTGAACAAATGGTTAATTGACTGAGCGTGGGCAGGTTGGCCATCCCAAACCTGTTCCCAACCAAATGGTCCCACCCCTATATTGGATGGCCTTGGGGGATTCCCATCACTCATTGGGCCAAATGCCATCATGCTAACTGTTGGAAACATAATCAACCCCTGGTCCAGACATTTGAGGCCAAACTGACAGAGACTCAGCCCACCACCAAATTTTGCAATGATGGTTCCCAAAGAATAAACCCCCCTCTACCATCCAATTCGCTGGCAGGCTGAATTTGTGGATCCCGACCATGCTTTCACCAATCAACCACTATTTAATCAGTTGCAAGGCACTGAGAAGATTGTTGGTCGATTTTCTTACTTTTCTTTCCCATTAAAATTTTACCAAAAAGAAATTTTTATCTGTTATTTATCCCCTTATACCACATCCCTGATGGCATTTCTCTGGTGGTCCATCACCCCGCATTTTGGGTGGACATTACCAATTCTTTTGGTCACCATGGCTCCCTCTGTTTCCAATTGGATCCAGCGAGTAATCCTTACCTTGCTGCTATGCTACCACTGTGCTGTATCACACTTCTTAGCTCCATATCAAGTCGCACGGTTGGCAACGCCCCTGGCATTCTGGCTTGCCTTTTGGGTGTTCAAGCATTCTGACTGGCAGGCTGGTCTAAACTTCTTCTGCCGTTTCCATGACATAGAGCCACCCCTGACCCTGGACATATCAGCCCTCATGGCGCCAATAATGAAGGAGGAGCTCAACGCAGCAATCAAGGGTCTTCCACAGTGGAAGAGTCCAGGACCTGATGGGTTCCTATACGAGTTTATTGTGACATTTCCAGACCTCCTTAGCCATATCCACCTTTCTGTGCTCAACAGATGCTTGGATGAGACCAAGCTGATGCCTGGAGGAGACGAAGCCATGCTTGTTCTCCTCCACAAAAAAAGTGATACACATTCACTTGACAACTGGAATCCAATCTCGCTGATTGATTCTGGCTCCAAACTTCTTTCAAAAATCCTGGCATGTCATCTGGGCTTGATTGAGAGAAATGTGATCTTGGAAAACCAACATGGATTTGTCCCTGGCAGGAGCATATGAGACAACATCCACATGGTCACCAAGTTCATCCAGACAAACTTTAACGGGCATTAAAATTTCTAGACCAACAAAAAGCCAACAACAGGGTAGACTGGTCGTACCTACACTATTGCATGGAAAGAGAACATTTGCCACATAACTTCATTGACTAGGCGATGAAGCAAACAACTACCAAAAGCATGTCAGTTTTAGGCCCTGGATTCCAGTTGGTCAAAATCTCACTTCAATGTGAGGGTGAGGCAAGGAGACCCTTTGAGCCCCCTTTTGTACAACCTGACTTTTGACCCAGCATTGCAGGTGGTGGAGGTGGAGCTTGAAGATATTGGTGTGCTTGGGCAGCCACCGCTGAAAGCTCTGGAATATGCAGATGATGTATTTATCAGGATTGCAAGCTCGGAGGACTCATAGAAAATTTGCTTTGATTACACACCAATTTAAAACAGCTGTAACGCAAGAGTCAAATCTTGAATGAAATCTTGCCTGTAGGTGGCATGAAAAACACCTAACCAACTTGGGGTAACAAAATTCGAACTGGGAATTGCCAACAGGCCCCATCCACAGCCATCTGCTTCCTGCCACCCCCACTCAGTCAGAAATGGTATCTGGGGTAGGTGACAACTGGGGTTTTTATAGCTGGAACCATGGCCATCTGAGGAAGACTGACGTCATGTTGAATCAGAAAAAGAGAAACCATATTGATTGCAATTTACAAAAAGTGCATTCAAAAATTTAAAACTGAATCATTCAGATGCAATGAATCAGGAGCTTAACATTGATGTTGATAATGACATTACATTTCATCAGCTGACCTAAATCTAAATGCAAAAATTAGTCTTAATAATCAGGTTAGTATTGTAATAAATTGCGGGTTTCAAAATTTACCCAGAATTGATGGTTTTGGCAATAAATCAACCATCTGCCCTTGTTGAATTTTGGCAGAATTTGTGAGATATGCCGTGAGGGTTTTGCACAGGGTTTAGCCCACTGAGCAATAAGACCAACGATATGATGATCATGGCCCTTGGTAACAACAGAATAACCTAATATAATGCTTATGAAGCACTTGCTCCCACTATAATATTTCATTTATATTAATAAACACAGCAGATCCTCTCTGTCTTACTAATTTTATCCTATTAACCACCACTTCTCTTAATTGCCCATCTCACTTATATATAGTGGCTTCAAACAATACCATTCTCATAGCTTGGACTATTTGGTTCCACCGATTACCATCGTTTTGGCTTGTTATTCTTTAATTCTTTATCGCCCTAATTGTAGGAGATTTAATTTGTATTCATCAAATGTTGACATCGCCTTATTTTGAGGCAATCCAATATTAAACCCATTATATCCCAATATTGCCTCATCTTAAGGCACCCAAATAATTATAACTGATAACTTTTTAGCGGATTCTTCCCAAACCCTAACTGTCCCAAGATTATTGTCCAGTCATATCAGAATTGTGACATTACCCCCTCCTTGACTGGACAATAAGGCTCCTATTGTTTGTATAGTCAGAGGAACTTCACGTGTACCCAGTTTTAATTTGATCCCCTGCGGGTTCCTTAATGGTGTAGGCGTCAGCCCCAGTTTTTTAATTTTTTCAAATGGTCCGCTCCATATACTGGTGATCTTGTTCCTTCTTCCAAATCCATGTTGGTCATGAAACAGGACCAATTCTTCTACCCCAAACTGTGGAAAACTGCTGCGTCTACCTTGGTCAGTGCATGATCCTGAATCTTCTTGGCAAGACTAGTGGATTATGCCTCGTTTGGAGTTTAATCAGCATGTCAGTTAAGGCAGAAAAATAGCACTGAGGCTCAATCCCACCGGTATCCTCCATATAGGAATAAAGCAATGCAGTCAGCGCTGGATGTCATCCATAGAGCAATTGAAATGGACTCTTCCCGGTTGCTGAGTGGTAGTTGATATTGTATGTGAAAACAGCGGTGGATAAAAGGGTGCTCCAGTCTGACAGCCGTTCATTTACAAGCTTGAATAGAATATTTACTAAGGTCCCATTGACCCATTCCAACATACCGTTAGATTCAGGGTGGTAGGGGGTAGTTAAGACCCCACAGATTGCCATAAACTCATTCAACTTGGCCATTATATGTGATGTGAAATTGGTCCCATTGTCCATTAGGATAAAATTGCGGACAACCATGATGCTGTATGACACACTCCAGGATGAACTTGGTGGTAGTGACAGCCCCCAAATCCTTAATAGCTTTTGCTTCCACCCATCTTGTTAAATGGTCGATGGCCGCTATTATATATTTGGAGCAGTTTGCGCCAGTTGGCAGAGGCCCCACCACATCTAACAAAACAGTATGCCATGTAAACCGAGGCTTGACTAGCTGGTAGGTGGTCTTTCGGTGGAATGGTTTCTCCACTTGGCACTGATGGCAACAACCAACCGTCTCAAGCACATTGTAGTGCATACTATCCTAATAGTAGCAGGGTCGCAAGAACTCCAGTGTCTTTTTCAACCCTTCATGACCTACTGCTCTATGGGCATCCATAATTATTGAAGGCCTGGCAGAGGGTTATGGGAAACTCAGCGTCAATTCCCCAATTCGCTTATATAATACCCCATTGCGCAAGAAGGTATCCTGCCTAAGACCTTCTAACAATTTGATCACGGCCAGCGGCTCATCTTGATATTTTCCCACAATCATCTTTTCATACATTATGTCCGCCACATCCGCCGTAATGGTGACCGTGGGTAATCTGGAAAGACAGTCCTCATTCTGATGCTTCGCCACTGGCTGATGCATGATCTCAAAATTATATGTTTGGAGCTTCAAAGCCCATCACGCAAACTGCCCTTCAGGTTCCCACAGATTCTGTAGCCAGCGCAAGGAGGCATGATCTGCTACCACTTTGAATTTCACTCTGTGGAGGTAGACCCAAAGTTGTTTATATGCATAGATTACCGCTAAACACTCCCACTCAGTCATGATGTAATTTTGTTCAGGGCCAATTAAACTGCAGCTACAATATGCAAAGGGTGCTTCACACCATCATTGTCTTTTTGGGATAACACAGCCCCTACAGCAGAAAGTGAAGCGTCCATTTGCACAATGAACTCTTTTTCAAAATTGGGTTATTGCAAAACAGGCGCACTAGCCAACACAGTTCATAATACATCAAAAGCAATTTAACATCGATCCATCCAGTTGAAGGAAGCGTTTTTCTTAAGTAGCTCAAAGAGTGGAGCCCAATACAGCTGAAGTTGGGAATGAACCACCAGTAGTAACCAACTATACCCAAGAACACCTGGATATCCCGCTTATTGCTTGGCTGAGTCATCTTGCGGATGGCTTCCACCTTGGCTGGCTGAGGACTAAGCCCTTTGGAGTCTACCACAAAGATGAGATATTCCAACTGCTCTAAAAAAAATGGCACTTTTGAGGTTTAATCTTGATATTAGCATCATCAAGGCGGTGGAACACTTGTTCCAGGTGTACAAGATGCTCTGTGAATGTCCGTGAAAACACGTTGATATCATCAAGGTAGACAAGGACGCAAGACATCTTTAGGTCACCCAAAATAGTGTCCATAGCCCTCTAGAACGTAGTGGGAGCATTGAACAAACCTGTGACATACGTGTAGGCTGGAACAACCCTTTTGAGGTATTTATAGCGCACTTTTTTTGTTCCACTGCTGGCAACTTGATCTGCCAGTACCCCAATATCAAGTCCATAGCAGAGAAATACCTGGCCCCACCTAACTGATCTAAAGCATCATCAATACATGGAAGCAGGTACAATCTTTTTTCATAATGCTGATAAGCTTCCAATAATCGATTACTACTCTATTGGAGCCATCTTTCTTTTTGACAATTAGCACTGGGGATTCTCAGGGACTCTTTGATGGCTCCAACATTCCTTGTTTCACCAATGCATCTATTTCTGAAGATACAACTTCTTCCACTGCCTTTGAGCGATGGATAGGCCATGACCTGATATGGGGTGGTCTCCCATGTCCACCAGATGCACAACCCCGCGAGTGCAGCCCAAGTCATGATTATCAGTTGCAAAAATGCTGTAATACTTCTTGAACAGATCCATCACCCTATCCTTTTGATCCTACGTTAGACCATTTAGCGCCTCCTGAGGAACCACAGTCATTATGCTGAAGGGGGTTTTATAAAGGCAAGCCAAGATTAACCCAAGAACCAAAGTTGTGTATCCAATGGACCTCATTGATAGGGGTCAGGTGCAGGTAAGCCACCACTTGGTGCCGCTGAACCTTCATCACCTCTTTCTGCATATTTGCTACCAACACCTTCACTTCTTCTTGCCCTGGTAACAGTAACCCAGGAGCCACATGAGGTTCGAGCTGCAATTGCTGATAGGGCCCCACAACCTCTCTGTACAGGCCTCCCAGTATATCAATTTCAATCTCTGTCCCAATTATGACCTGATGCCCAGAAGGGATAGTCAAAGAATTTGCAGCTCGTAGCAGAATCCCTTTGTACTCATAAATCTGGTTTGGGAGCATTTGGGTCTTCTGCTTCATCCGCCAATATCTTATAGGAATCACACCATCACTCTAAGCGAGATTAATTTGACTAGAAAAAATTGGGTCATCTGGAACTCCTCTGGAAGTAAAATAGATGAGGATCCGTTGTCCCAGGATGGCTAGGGTCTCTTCCATCATATCAACAACAGCCCCATAGTGTCGCATAAAAGCAGTCCCAATCAGCAGATCATAGTTGCTATCTGTTAATACTACAGCAGGAGCCACAACAACAACGGATCCAAATTACAAAGGAAGCACGCTATATGCTACCTTGGAGACTGTGGTTTCCGTTCCAGCAGTCCCATACACCATCTGGTGGGCTATGTCAGGTTTTAAAGACAACTTTGCCTCCAACTTAGTGGAGACAATGTTAACAGGGGCGCCCATATCAATTATAGCTCATACTCGTGTTTTAACTACCACAACATCACAGTAAGTGCACTCCAAGAAATACGAATGCTGGCTATTTACTATGTGTACATTCAGCGGTTCACGTTTTCCCAGGAAACCTATAATAACTGCACTGACTTTAGGGTATCCTGTTATAATAGCGTCCACTGGAAAGGCGACCTCTACTTCTTTTAGAGACAACGCATCTGCGAATGGTTCTAGCTGGTCTGACAGATTTTGATCAAACATTTGGCAAGCGTAAGGCTTTGGTTGCTCCGGAAACCCTGTGTCAGCCATTTCTTTGACTTGTTCTTGAATCAACACATTTACTCCCCCAACTGGTGGCAGGTAGAGGAATTTATCTTCATACTGGGAGGCTTCTGCTGCCTTCAATACAATAGATCCTGGGGATGTATGACTTTGAGATAGTGGAAGTAGAGAGTCCCATCTCTACTCCGCTCTGGCTTTTCCCTGATAACTATAATCCTGTTGTACATAAGGGATTTGTTGATTGGGGCACCATCATCCCATATGCCCAGTGCGACCGCAATTAAAACAACTTACATCATAGGGCCTATGTCTGTGCTTAATATAGGTTGGCCCACTCAGAGAGTTATTCTGAAGATGATTGGCGTAACCAGACCCGCATTGGTAGAATGCCTGCTGTCAATTGGCATAGTTAGGGCCAAAGCAGGAGTTGGTCAGTTGTCACTCAGTAGGCATGGGACAGACGTTGGACTGCAGTGAGTAACCTGGCAGAATCTGCATCAACTGGTTACTTCTCCCCACATGGTTAGGGTTGGCCGCGGTGACAGTGTGAATCTACTCGATATTGAGTGGAAAGATACAGCTAAGCGACGTACTAACTATCCAAGTTTAAGAAAAGGTACATCATCCTCCAATAACGGGGCCATGACATTGTAAAGCTCAGGGTATGGCTTAACTGCAGAGGACATTGCAATGCATACATCAGCTTCAGCTAGAATCCCTGCCCCAATCAACACATGTGCTTCCGCCATAAATCGCTCAGAGAATGCAGTGAGAGTCTCATTTCACTGAAACCTGATGGTCAAGAACTCAGCTTTCCACTGTGATATTTTTGCAGTTCCGCCAAACAACCGCAGCACCATCTCCTTGACTTCTTGGTATGTAATGGAACTATCTGGAAGGTAATAAACAACTTGATCATTACTTCCAACATCCAAGGTGGAGATCAACAGTTTTGCCCTTCGCCGGTCTAAGGCTCCTTCAGTTGCAAATTCAAATCAGTAAAAGAACCCATGAATATTTTTTTGCAATCAAATGATGGCAGCTTTTCAAGCAAACTTTCTGAAGCAGCTCGTCTTATTTTTGAGCACAGTGTCCAATGCAAGTTTCAACTCCTCATATGCAGTGGCCCCATCATGTTATGCAGATCTCTTATCAAAGCAACCTGGATGCAACATAGTTGGCGACTGAGGTTTTTATTATATTATAACTGATCAATGGGCCCCCTGTAGTGAGCACCACTGTTGAATTTTGGCAGAATTCTGTGAGATATGCCGTGAGGGCTTTGCACAGGGTTTAGCCCACTGAGCAATAAGACCAACAATATGACATTCGTGGCCCTTGGTAACAACAGAATAAACTTATTATAATACTTAGGAGAACTTGCTCCCACTATAATATTTTATTTATATTAATAAACACAGCAGATCCTCTCTGTCTTACTAACTTTATCCTATTAACCACCACTTCTCCTAATTGCCCATCTCACTTATATATAGTGGCTTCAAACAATACCATTCTCATAGCTTGGTTTATTCAGTTCCATTAATTCTCCTCGTTTTGGCTTGTTATTCTTTAATTCTTTACTACCCTAATTGTAGGCGATTTAATTTATATTTGTTGAATGTTGACATCGCCTTATTTTAAGGAAATCCAATATTAAACCCATTATATCCTAATATTGCCTCATCTTGAGGCACTCAGATAATTGTAACTGATACCGTTTTGGCGGATTCTTCCCAAACCGCCCTAACTGTCCCAAGATTATCATCTAGTTATATTGGAATTGTAACAGACCTGACAAAGAAAATTTAAACTATTCAACGCACTATATTAAAGTCTCAAATACTAATTTAAGTAATTCAAATAAATTAATAAGAAATATTGAGATATGAGGCCTTTATTGCAGGTCTCAGATTTTTGGCAATCATGATGTAACTGGTGACAAATAACCTATCAGACAAGATTCTTTTAAAATAATTAAACTAATGCAAAAAATCAAATTTATATGAAGCGAACCAAAACAACAATTTAGACAAAGTAAATTATACAAATTCTAGTTTCAATAACTGAGACCTTAACTGCAGGTCTCAAAACTTCACTAAATATGATGTCACTGGCAATGAATCAATTGTCTGCTTAAATTTTTATTTAAAAAATTTTATGCAAGATTAATTTAATTGAGGCAAACTAAAACATCACTTAAATAGTGAATCAAGGTCAGTTTATATAAAAATTTAACTGTCAAAATGCATACAATTTGCCAGCACTTAAGGACACCCTTGCCATCCACCAAAAGCCACATTAACTAAGAAAGTGGGCAGAATATGGGCCCTGTTTGGGGTGGTGCCTTTGTGCAGACCAGTGAAACATCTGGGCACACCCTGAACCCCAATGGGCCAGACCTGCCTGAGATTGAGGATGGTCTCATCTGGAAGCGTGTGTCCCACATTGCCTCCCTCAAAGGAAGGCAAATGGGGCTCATGGGGTGATTTGCAGTTGCTAAATCTCTCCTGCTTATGATCCTCTGGTTCCCAGCTGCAGTTGTCCCCTTCTCCTCATGATGCCACAACTGCATCAGGGCTAACTGCAGTTGTGGTTGTGGTATGGCAGAAGAGCCCCAATCCAAATGGTCTGCTCCATGGACTAAGAATGGAAGGAGACCTAGGCCTCACTAACCATGTCACCCAATCAGACAGAATATTTGGTAAGTGGATAGTTAGAGTGACAAGCCTAACCCCCAAACCACTGGTCGCACACTGTTCAAATCAACTTGGACAGGGACCTTGGACTTGCTAACCCCACAGTGCAAAACACCATCCTGTCCTACCTGATGGCCAACCCAAATGCCCACGGTCCACACCAGTCCTTGAGCTTCTCCTGCGCAGTACTGAAGATCATCTGTTAAGATGAGCGGCTGTTCCTGCTTAGCATCATGAGTGTTAGTACAACCAAGGGTTTGTGATTCACACCTACACTCAGGAATGCATGGGCGCAATTCACGCTGGAGGACTATCTCCTTCCAAAGAACCAATCCCTAGCCCATATCAATCTCCTGGACAAAAAATGATCAGCCATATGATGAAACAACTTAAAAAAATTGGAAAATTAACAGCATAGAATTTACTCTACCCAAAATTTAGGGCGCACGTCTGGCAATTCTTAAACAGGGCCTATTGAACAGCTGAGTGGTACAACTCAACCCAAAAACTCTGAAAAGTGTGTGGCACAAAAGCCACCCTGTTGCACAGGTTGAAAGAATGCTTTATAGTCTGACTTATCTAAAAACTAGTTGGCCACCAATAGCACCCAACTGAGTCCCACCAAACTCTTCCCAATTGCAAATTTTATGGCATTTAATATCAACTCACCCATCTCAGAATTGCTCTGAGTGGCCATTTTTGCATTATCCCCATGGACAATTTACACTATCTATCTTGAGGGAATTCAAATTTGGCCCCAAATCCCATCAAAATTAGCAACAGTCTGGAAGTTTTGAATTACACTTCCAAAGGGGCAGGTTTTCTCTTGAAGTTACACTGAGTGGATTCTCAAAAAAAGCAATGAGGTTAAATTAAAATTAGGTTATAATTTGATCCTAATTTTATTATCAAAAGGATGGGATATATATAGGCTTTGTAGCGGCTCATAATCTATCAGAGCAAATTAGTCTCTGCATAATCAAATTTTCAATCAATTGATTGTGATGAGATTGATTTTTAACTTTAATAGATTGAGATATATTGTGCTCTCCTTCTGATGATGCTGGGAATTGATGGAGTAGAATTTTCGGAGACAAGAGAATTTGGCAAAATCCTGACACTTCCCCCCTCAAGGTTCAATCGCGGTGGAGGGTGACTTCTTAAAAACCTAGGGTGAATATGATTTATCACTATACCGGTATCAACTGAACATTTAAATACTCTAATCCTTTTCATATATAAATTGATAGGGACCAGACCAGTTAGATCCTAACTTTTTGGTTCGCCCACCAGGCTGAGAGTGATAATACATAATGTAATTCCCAATCTGTTATTCAGGTAAGGCAGGTTTATGTTGATTGCTTCTTTGAATCTCCTTTCAAGTGGTTGCTTCAATCAATTTCATTGCTTGAGCTTGAAGACGAATAATCTCATCATCCAGATTCCTCATAATTAAACCAGAGTTTTCTGGGATGTTTTCCTCAAGTATTGTCTGAACACTAGAAGGGACTGAAGGATCCCGCCCATATATGCACTTAAAAGGCGACATCTTGATAATGCAATGATAGCTTATCCAATAAAACAAGGCACTAGCCAAATAAAAATTCCACTGAGTTGGGTCAGTGGAGGCCATCTTCCTTAGAATCAAGACTAGGGGTTCCATTGACTCATTCAATGGTCCCATTTGTAGATGGATTATATGAAACAACAAATCGCTGAGCAGTGTAAATAATTTAGATAACTCCTGTTTAAGTTGCGAGGTGAAGTTAGTCCCATTATCTGACATAAGGACCTTGGGACACCCATGGTGAGAAATGATATGCTGGTATAGGAATAGCACTGTAGTCTTAGCCAAGGGGGTGGCAATAAAAATGGTCTCAACCCATTTAGGTAAATGGTTGACTGCCATAATGATATACTGGTGGCCATGTAATCCCTGAGGAAAAAGAACTACAACATCAATGCTGACTACCTCAAATGATTTAGTTGGGGGAATAACTTGATGTCAATAAGTAGGGTTGGTAGTTCCATAGCTTATACAAATAAGACATGAGTCAAGGGTCTCTCAAATGAATTCAGTCATGTTGTTCCATTAGTATCGAGTCTTCAACCATTCTTGAATCTTCTTTAAACCGCTATGACTGACTTGTTTGTGACCTTCCATCACAGCGTAAAATCTAGAGTTGGTGTGCAAAAGGGGCAACCACTTAAATTTGACTTTCTTATACAAAGCTCTGTTTTGAATCATAGTATCTTTGGTAATTGATTAAAAAAGCTCAATCCTCTTCAGTTTCTCAATCCCACAACTCAGGTCGTCCAATAAGATTATATAGGCGTTCTTCTTTTTCTAGTTCCAAGGTCAGAATAGGAAATTGGGACAACCCATCAGCATTTTGATGTTGAGCACCTGAGCGATGAGCAATGGAAAAATCGTAATTTTGCAACCTTAAAGCCCAACGGGCTAACCTTCCATCAGGATCCATGTTCTGCAATCATCTTCTAGAATAGTGTTCAGTAATAACAGTGAAATGGTTACCATATAAGAAGGGACAGAAGTGCTCAATTGCTAGAATTACAGCCAAACACTCCCACTCAGTGACACTGCAATTTCGTTCAGCCTCAGACAAAGTTTTGCTATAGAAAGTGACGGGATGATCATTCTTCTCTTCATCACACTGTTATAAGATAGCCCCAATAGCGACATTACTTGAATCAGTATGTAAAAAGAAAGGCTTATCAAATTATGGCTTAATTAGAACAGGTGCCTTGGTCAAGGCAGTACGCAGAGGATTAAATGTCTGTTCCTGAGCTGAACCCCACTTGAAGGACACTCCTTTCTGCAACAGTTGAAATAAGGTTTCAGCCATATCAGCAAAATTGGGTATAAACTGCTGGTAATACCCAACCATGCCAAAATCTTGAATATCACACAGAGAGTTTGGAGGAGGCATTTGTTGGATGGTTTGAATTTTGTCCAAAAGGGGTCAAATCCCTTTAGCTGAGATCTGATGTCCTGAAAAGTCCATTTCGTTTTGAAAGAATGAACATTTAGAGGATTTGAGTTTTAAAAAAAAGAGCTCTGAATTCGTCTGAAAACTTTTTTTAGATGGTCCAAATGTTCAGTAATTGTTTGGAAAACATGGTAATCTCATCAAGATATACCAAAACACAAGTAAGCTTTAAATCCCGTAGCATACTGTCCAGGCCCTTTGGAAAGTTGCAGGGGCATTGCTTAATCCTTGAGGCATACAAGTTGGTTCAAACAAATCTTCACTCGATATCAGAACACACTTGGCACGTCTTTTGGTAATAGCTCAATTTGCCAGTATCCACTGGCTAAGTCCATAGCCAAAAAATAAGTTAATCCAGCTAACAACCTAAGAGAATCGTTGATCTGAGGTAAGGGATAACAATCTCATCGAGTAATAGAGTTCAGTTGATAATAATCCATAACCACTCGGTGGGAACCATCATTTTTCTTAATTAAAAGCAATGGGGAATCCCAAAGACTGTTAAAGGTTTCAATAGTCCAGCCTCCAGTAATTGATGCAACTTCTTGGTAGCCTGGGCTTCTTCCACTTTAGATTTACAATAGGACTTTGCATGAATAGGAAGATGGTCGTCAGTTTCAACAGAGTGCATTACTCCTTTCATCTTCCCAAAATTGTAAGTATGCTTAGCAAAAATATCGATATATTCATCTAACAATTGAAGCACTAGTCTCTCCTGTTCACTAGAGAGGTGTTTTCCAATAGCAGAGCCACAGTAAGGATTTCCTGATCACTTTCCAACCCAAAATCCTGTAGGCTTCCAAAGGGTTTAACATCATAAATCCGAGATAAGGGCAGTAACTTGACATAAGCAATAGGATGCTCTTGATCTACCAAATTTGGATAATTGGTAAGGTTCGCCAGTAAGGCAGATAATGATCCTTAATAAGAATAACCAATACTCCAGGGCAAGGCAAGAGTTCTTTAGCAGAAGGGTTTAAAATGCCTTGAACTTGTTAAAAATGTCCTTTGGTAATTAAAAATGCAAAGAAGTATTAACAATTACCTGTGATTTTGGCGGAATAACTAAGTTTTTGGGGGAGAAAATAGGCATCCCCTCTTCAGTACTAGCCGATATAGGGGGTAATTTTATGTGAGAATCTACAACATGATATTGAAATGAATAAGACCTTTTGGTTCCTTCTAGCAGACTTAACTGACGTCGTGTAGCAACATGGTTGGATAAAAGCAAGAGAATTCTATACCCCAAGAGAGATAACAAAGAGTTGGGGTAATTAATAGTTCTATCAAATTCTCATAAAAATTGAGTCCTAAAAAGTAGGTCATAACTTAAGTTATCAAGTACAATGACAGATATTTTAAAAGTTAATTTCCTGATTTTCAGGGGAAGGGACGAAAAAGCTCCAATTGACTGAGTACTCTGAGGTCCAGACTACCATATTCTTCAAAGTGAGAAATATTGGGGGTTAATTTGATACTTTTGATAAACTCTTGAAGAAACAACATTCACTGGAGATCCCATGTCAATGATAGCTTTGGAATTGACTTGATTCACTTGGAAGTCAATATGGGTAATGGTGCCTCTGAACTGAGAGGATAAAGCCAACAAGGAGGGCAAAGAATAAGAAGAATGTTTATCTTTATTATACTTGACTGAGATTTTATGTTCTGGCTGCGCACTCATATCATTATTGAGGTGGAGAATCTTATTGGGCTTATCTCTTTTCTTTTTCTCATCTGCTTCCTTTTTGAAACAATGCTCCTCAGTATGAAAATATCAATGACAGTATTTACATTGAATCACCCTAGTATTCTCAGGCATAGCATAAACTTTGGGGCGACTAGATCTAGGAGACTCATAATCTTAGGGTTTTTTGGAGAATTGAGGAGGCAATTCCAATAAGGCCTCCTTAATGTCCAAGATAATTCAGAAATCCTTTTTTACACTAATTAGATAAACTTGCATTTGCGTTCTGAAAGAAAAAGCTGACATAACTGCCATAATCGTATCATCCAAATTTAACCAACCACAAGCTACTAGTGTCTGAGCTTTCCAATAGAACCAATGAGCAAAGTCTTCAATGGATTCATTTTGGTGGGGCTGTATACCCATAAAAGCCTGTTTTGAGAGATTAGAGTTTTCTCACACCTAAATTCTTTGATTAACGCTTCCTTCACCTGAGACCAGCTAGAGCAAGTCATCAAGTGGGGTATCATGATATCCTGAGCCAAACGAGTAAGGCAATTTGGCAAATAATTCATCTTTTTTGATCCGTGGCCTCATTTAGTGCCTTCTCATAAAGATAAAGGAAGGAGATAATGCTGCCTTCCACGGGGAGTACTTGTTCTTGAATACCAGTTTGAAACTCATGGGGGCATTAGTTGTCAAAACATGCACTCCAGGTTGCTCTAATTGATTGGAAACATAAGAGTTGGAGTCTGACGCTTGGGAAGAAAATTGAGGATAATGACCAGTAGCTTTGGTACAAATTTCACTAATCCAACAGTTCAGATCAGCAAGCCCTACTTTCTCATCTAATTGGCGAGGTAGCTCAAAAATCTGTTCCTGCTGTGCATTATTTGAGTTCCAGAGTCTCAATATTCGCTTTGAGCATTTCTCCTTTAGATTCACAAGCATGGAGCAGGATATTGGTGTCCTTTGCCCATTTACCCAAATTGATCAACTCATCAGATAAAGACTGAAGTGACAAGAGGGGATCAATTGGTACCCCATCAGGGGTTAAATTACACTCTTTGGCCAATTTATAGAGTTGTTCATGCAAACTTTCCATCATTCTCAAGTGAGAGTCACTTTTTTGGAGAGATCCTGAATGCCCATCAGCACTTGGGTGTCCCCAGATTCCTTCCATGCCTGGCGGTCCATGAGGCCCTACATTCCTGGGGGCCCACGAGGTCCATCAGCCCCCAGGGGACCCATAGCTCCAGTGGTTTTCTTTACCTTGTTGACCCAGAATTAAATCTCTGAGTAAAGCTGCTCCAATTGAATGAGATGGGTTCTAATTTCCTCCATAGATTGAGTACGCTCAGAGAGTTGGGAAATCCCCTCTCTCTATTCTCTAACTCTCCTGAACTCGCTTCATAAAAAGTACATCAACAAAACCAGACATCCTGATATTGAGCTGAATAAGCTGTTGATGAATTTCTTTGAGAAGGGTCTGATTACTAATGATGGCATTGCAATTATCTCAGCTAAACTCAGAGGCAGAGGTAAAAAATTCAGAAACATGATTGTTCAAGGACTGAAGTCCTTCTAGTAAATTGAGCATCCCTTGATGGTGCATTCCCACTACATGTAATAAATAGTTTAGGGTTGGGCGTACAAGCTGGTGCAAATATTGCTCAGGGTCAATTCCTGGCATTTGGGAGGTTTGCACCACTTCCCACAAAATATAGGGTACAGCATTAGATTGAGATTTGGTAGAACAGATTCCAGGGATTAAGGCACCTTCAAGCAGTTGATTGATAATATTTTGCAAAACCTCATGTGGTATTTGAAAGTCTGAGGTAAAGCTTAAGTTAGGACCATAAAATTCCAAGTTGGCATGAAATTCTAACATGGAGGGTAATCTTGGGATTTGGGTTTCAATTAATTGAACCCATTGTAATATACAGCCTTACTCATGGGCTTGAGCTTCTTCAGGCGAAAAATGAGAATCCATGGTAGTGATCAACGTTTTCACTGGTGCATAACTTAGAGTGCCCCTGTAGTGATCACCAGTTTAGAAGTTTTGAATTACACTTCCAATGAGGTAGGTTTTCTCTTGAATTTTACACTGAGTGGATTCTCCAAAAAAGCAATGAATTTAAATAAAATAGGTTATAATTTGATCTTAATTTTATTATCAAATGGATGGGATATTTATAGGCTTTGTAGCAGCTCATAATCAATCAGAGCGAATTAGTCTCTGCACAATTGAATCTTCAATCAATTGATTGGGATGAGATTGATTGTTAACTTTGATAGATTGAGATATATTGCGCTCTCCTTCTGATGATGCTGGTGAAATCAATGGAGTAGAATTTTAGGAGACAAGAGAATTTGGTGAAATCCTGATAATTGTTTCAAAAAATATAATTAAATCAAAACATCTGGCTGTTTAAACAAAGTGATTCTATGCCAACTTTAGAGGACAGTGCAGAGCTGGCTTATGCTCTCCTTCTTAACTGTTGACTTGGAACTTCAAGTCTGCCTCAACATCAGTGAAAATTCACTGAGAAACTCAAGCAAACCTCCTCTAACGCTGCCAGGGTTGATGGGAACACTTGCCATGATGCTCTCCTCTGGTAATCAAGTTTAGGTTGCAGCCCCTTCATTTCATACCCTCTGCCCCCTCTCTTCAATGTGACATATTTGTTCAAGGTCAACCCACCTCAAATAACTTTAACTACCTTTATTATCAACAGTATTATTAGTCTTATTATTATTACTATTATAGTATTATAGTATTATTATTATTAGGGGGTGTGGCATAGTCGGGAGGGCATCCCACTATTGCCCCTCATGTTGTGGGCTAAATCTCATCGTGGCAGAAATTGCATTTTTGTGCCAAGAGGATCAACACATGTGGATTTGCGCACCATGCCTCAGTCCAACCAAGCTAATTATTGAAGTTAGATCATGTAATCCCAGTCTATCAGAACATGTGCAGGAAGGTTTTACCCCTAATACTTGGGTTTTGTCCTCCACTCCTATATTATTGCTCCCTACTCCCTATCCTCTCTATCAGTGCAGTATAGATGTACAAAAATTGCCCCACCTCAATTAAAATTAATTTATTATAACTATTATTAGGGGGTACTGGCATAGTCAGGATGGGTGTCCTGCTATCATACCTCATGATGCAGGTTCAAATCTAATTGTGGCAGAAATTGTATTTCAGTGCCAAAAGTATAGCAATACATGTGGATTCATGCGTAATGTCTTGGTCTAAACCAAGAAAATTAGTGAAGTTAGATCATGTAATCCTGGCTTATCAGAACATGCACAGGAAGGTTTTATCCAGTACTTTGGTTTTGTCCTCCACTCCTATATTTTTGCTCCCTACACCCTATACCTCCTATTAATGGAGTAGATTTGTCCCAAGGTCAGCCATTTCAAATAATATTTTTATTATTCTTCAGTGTGGCATATTTGTCCCAAGGTCAGCCCAACTTAAATGAAATTATTACTTTTAGTATTATTAATACTATTTTTATTATTAATACTATTATTTTCTCTCCCTTGCCCCCATACTAGCTTAAAAAATAGTCACTAAGTTTTTTATACCCTACTTCTAGTCCAAAGGTTTTATCCATATTCCAGAATAAGTATGCACCGCATGGTATTCCAGAATGGTATATAATCATGAAAATTACACTTTTAAAGGGCTCTTTCCTTTTACCTAGCTTTTCTAAGCTGTTAAATAAAAACCTTGTGCAATAATTATTATATCATGTTATTTTAATGTTACTGTCTTCATACAGTTTCCTTTATTTAATTATATAAGTACCTGACCTGTGCAGTTGTACATCAAGCCTAAGCACCAATTACAACACTCCTTGTCAGGATCTGCCCTCTTTTTGGGTAAAGACTCTTACTAGGGGCTTTGAACCATTATTAACTTTCTCTTAATGAATGCCAAGATGTGCTCCTCATTTACTTGAGTTGAGCTATCTTGAAGTATTGGGTTTTATCACCAATTATTATTAGTATATAAAATATACTTGTTGATCTAAATCTTTCAGGAATTTATCTCAATAGATATTCCATAGTTCTGTGATTACTGGTGACTCAAGCTGAAGATAATCAATAAATTCATTATAATCTATTTTTTGATTTCTATTATTCTATTGGCAACCTAAGCCAATAGTTTAACTAAGCTATGCACTCTATTGCTAACTATTTCTTAAATACTTACTTATGTAGCTTCTACAACCCTTTGAATATCAGCCTTCTGTCTATTTTAAATTCTCTTTCCTATCACAACTTTAGCCTTAGAGTACTATAATTACTTTAAGATTTTATCCAAATAAATATCTTTACTCTTATACTCTATTAGTACTATTGTAGGTTTTTCTGTCCTTAGGGGCCTACTAACCCATTAGGCGCTTTGGGGCCCTTAATCAACATAGGGCTAGTTAGGTCTTAATCCGCCATGTCCTGACACTTATCCTGATATATTAATTATAATTATAAAAAATAAATAGAAACAAGATTACTAGTTCACTTCAGTACTAAAGTAATAGGTTAAAGAAAAGAATATCTGCATTATTTTGTTAAAAACTTTGAGAGACTATAAGGTTTTTTTAAATCAATGTATCCTTAAATATCTTGACTCCTTAGTATATAAATTTTTACTGTTATATTAGACTTTTACCTTAGGTTGACGCTAAAGTCTCTTTGTTTTTAAACTTCAGTAGCCTTACCTAGTTTTTTATTATGCTTACACAAGGCCTTTGTTCTAAAAATTTTCTTACTGCCATTCTAGAAGACTAGTTATCACACAAATTAGGTTGTGACTTACTAAAATGCCAAAGCAGGAGTTTATCATAAGCCAAATCACAAAAACATATTTTATGTTTATAAGACCTTACCACTTTGCTAATTAGAGTTTACATTCATTTTTTGTCCATAAAAAGTTATTTTCTAAACAAGCAATCATTTACATAGTTCTGATATAAAATTTATAAGATTTTCAATCAAAGTATAACTTTGTGTTGTTCTAGTTTGTTTTAGGAAAATACTAGAATTATTCAATATAAGGTAAAGTAATCTGATATTTGTATTATCATTGATTTAGTGCTTACCTATTTTAAGGATTTCATTTACAAGATGCTTAATGGTACTAATCCTAGCATAGCCTATAATTCAATACTTGCTTTAAGTCTAATACTTTTTGAAAGTATCTTGTTTATTATTAATTATAAAGGTTAAGTTCCACTTAGGTCCCATCAAATAGAGTATCCGTCCTATGGTAAGAAGGCAAAGGGACTTATTGAGGTAAGCTTTACCTAACAAAGAATAAGATAAATTATTTTTTACTAGTAAATGGTTATAAAGCTTTTAACTTTCTACTTAATACCACTTTTAGAAAATTAATTAACAAAAAGAAAATTTAACCACCACTGACTTGCCACGTCCATTTTTCCATTGTTGTACTTGGAATTTTCGCCTGCTCTTTCAGTATGTGGCAGTGGTGAACCACCACCTAGCATTTTCTGCCCTGTGGGGAGACGCGTTCAAATGGGCTCTAATAGACCACCAAACTTGTCTGGCCAAAATTGTCCCTCTGTGGGACTTAGCGCTTCACCTTGCATGCATCCATCTGACTCTCCCCATCTTCTCTTGCCCTCCCTCAATCCACCATTTGATTTTACCTCCATGTTAACTATGGGCGTTTATTCTCATATTATGACAAAGCAATATTTAAACTTGCCACCATTGCCTTCACACCAGCAGGCTCTAACAATTTCTGCCCTTTCAAGAGCTGTTTTAAGTTAAACTTCCAAATAAAGGAGGATGTATCGGTGGTGTATACTCCTTAAAGCTATAAAAATACCCCATTCTTACTAACTGTACTTGACACCCTGCTGACACCACACTGGTGGTGTTTTTTACAAGTCTTTCTTCACATCTCCCACACCAAATTTTGTATGAAGAATTGATGTCAGGGATTTTGGCTTATAGTATTTAACTCAACCTAATCTTCACTGTTCTCTCTGGTGCAGAGCGCCTTGCTGCCCCTTGCGTCACTGCCACCATCATCCCACACCACTCCAGATTACCCAACAAATCCCCCTGCATGATCATATTGTTGCAGCGCTGGGTATATCTTTTGGGCTTTTATTGACAACAGTCAACAGATTTGCTGCCTCTATTTTGAGTTACACACTAAAAAGTCCTGTCCCCATGCTGCCACAATTGTTACTATTCCTGGTCTTTTGGAAGCGGCGTCTGAATGGGGTGATTTGTTGCCACCTTTCACCCAACATACTTGCTAATTGGGCCAGCATGGGAAATCAGACCCTGTAAAACCTCCATCTATACTTACCAACCTGAATTTAACCCACCCAATCATAATCAGGCTTGGACCACTGTTTTACCTAAGCAACTCCCAATTTGCCTATTACCACCTACCCTAAATCTGCCTCCCCTGTTCAAGTGAACCAAAAAATTTGGGCCCTATTGGATGAGGTTGACAAATTTTTGAAATTGGCTTGTATGAGGTTGATGAATCAGGTAAAAATGCCCTGGAAGGATATGACTTGGCTAAAATCTTTAATTCTGATTTTGACAAACCTTTCCCACCCAGATGGTATAGCCCTAAACCCAATACCATCCCCTTCCAAAGTAACTACCAGCTTGTCTTAGCAGTGGTGACTTCATCCCATTGTCACCACCTCCGCAAAACAGTGACAAAACCTGTTTGTGAATTTAAAAATGTGCTGCACAAACCTAACTTCCCCTCTGATTCCTTAAAAAGCATGGCAAATCATAAAACTGGGTGACTCTGCCAATGATGCTACTTTACATGGATCTAAACTAGCAATATTCACCCCAAAGACTATAAACACCCAACAAACTTTTTGTTTTTCACTTCTCCATGATTTCCACCATCAAGCTGAACATCATGTTGCAGAATATATAGAGGGTATTTTTCAGTATGATATATTAGGGAAATTTATTTTGTCACATAAATTGACCACACCATGCTGAATCCATAATACCCTTGCTATTGTCCCAAATGCACTTCTTCAACCCTAGTGAACCTACCAAAGATGCTTTGCATGAAGATAAGCCACTCCTGACCCTCCCTCCACCTTTTCTATGGTGGGTTAGTGGTCCTCTTCTCACTGCCTGATTGGAGGAACTTAGTTTTTGTGTCATTAAATTTTGTTTCAGTTTGATTTTTTAAATTTTTTGTTTGCTCTTTGAGCATTGGTAATGTCCATATTATGATTGGCTTGCCTCATATATTAAAATTAATATATGTTTATGAGATAAGTATATGTTATTTCTTATAATACAATCCTCATAAGGAAAAAGAACAATATATTGATTAAAGGGGGTTGTCTGAATATTGACCTTTCCTGTGATATTACATCTTGATTTACAAACTTCTTTGAAGCTAAATTTTATAAATATTATTGAGAGAAAAAGGTCTTATTATGATAAAACTTTAAATTATTAAAGTTGATCTTTGGGCAATCTATATTGTACCATTTCAATGGTATTATTCAACTTGCAACAGCTTAATGTATCCTGTGAAAACATCAAATCATGCCCTAAAGTTCCATACTCAGCTAATTAAAATCTTAGCCCAGCAATATATGGCCTTGGTTTGGATCTGAGGAGATTTTTACTATAAATTTTTGCATTACTGTTATTCAATTTCATAAATCATTTTAAGTATCTTCTAAAGTTGCTAAATTAGACTTGCTTGTTAAGTCTTCTTGTGGAATTACTTGGTTAATATACTTCTTAGAATGACTAATACCAGATATCTGACATCACCTCCTTCAAGATTATTGGCAGTAAATACCAGTGTTAGAATTGACTATGTACTTGATTGATTTTGACTCCATTTTTTAGAAACTTAATTGAGTATTCATTATATGTTTATAAGTTATGACATAGGATCCTTCCCAGATAAAAATCAAATTTTCTACATATGGCGCTATGCAGTTTTTTGGTATTATAAAACTAATCTGATATCTCAAACAGTGTGTAAAGGTTGATGGGTTGCATTTTCTGACTGGCCTTCTCTTATAACCAGCTTGGGCAGACTTGTAATTGCATTAGACTGAAATTGAAAAATTGTGCTAATCTTCTTAACACTTTTTCAGGCTCTTTGGTATTATTGCTGGTTTTTTCATGCCAACAGAGCAGTGATGCCAGGTCCTCTTCCATATAATGCCTTAAATGTGAAAATTTTGTCTTTACAATAAAGCTGGATTCAGTAAGACATCAGTGCATTTGGGAGATACTAATCCCAGTGTAAGGGATCATAAATAGCCATTTTCTTGATATGAAACTAGATTCTCATTTGCTCATTATATAGATTTTATTTATCAATGGGTCCTAGGGCACTTAGAAGAGCTGTTATGTCCCCATGCTGGTTGCTAGTAATTTCATAACACTTGAGGTAAAGTTTCTTCCATTATTGCATAGCAATACCTGAGGACAACCATGCAAGTGATATATATACTAACAAGAAGTTGGTGGTGACCTTGGAAGTTTGCTCAAAAATTGAAATTGCTTTGAACCATTTGTGAAGTGATTGATTCCTACCAGGATATATTGACTTCCTCTTGATGATTTAGAGGATCAGACCTACAACATCTAAACTGATGGTAAGCTACGGCTGCTGAGGGGTCATTGGCTGATATTTGTACTTAAACTTATGTGGCAATAGTTTCTAAAAAGTTATGTCAAGCATCTAAAACTTTCACTACAGAGTCTTATATTCCTTTCCATCAGTAGTAGTGATTTTTGATCCATTTGTAAGTTTTTCTGGACCCACCATGTATAATGTATTGTGGGCTTCCATTATAAATGGTACTTGTTCAGAAGGTTATAAGTAAAGTAACCAATATATTAGTGACTTTCTTGTATAATAATCCATCAAGAACCTTTATGTTTTGAAAGTGAACTTCAACATTTTTTGAAGTGTTTCATCTTCAGCCTCTTAAGAGTCTGGCTTTATGTGTAGGTCATGAAATTTTTCAGCTTTTCTGTTGTCTAGATGGAGAAGGTCATTCAGGTCAATCCATCCACATTTTTCTTCTATGTCCCTTATGGTGAACTATATAAATGTTATAATGCTATAATTTGAGAGTCTTTGGGCTATCTTTACATTAGGATCTTTCATGTTCTGTACCACTTTAAATAAGTGTGGTTTATAACTAATTTAAAATTTGTACCAAAATAAATGTTTAATGTGTTTTATCACAAGAAGAACTGCTAGGCACCTGCAAGGCGTGAGGGGTAGCCCAAGTTCGCCTTAGTGATCGCTATACAATTCCTGAGGAACCACCTTAGGCACCAAGCAAACAAAATCAAGGTGGCCCACATCCCTCTATCTGACGAGGATAAATTGTTTTAGTGATAATATGCTGGTCACAATGTGCGCCATACTGATCAAAATGCTTTTTCAAAAAAGACAAACTTTTAAAAATCATAAAAAATGTTTTTAATTAAAAACCTATGGGAAAATAAGAGCAAAATAAGCCAGTATTCTCACTAGTGAGAGCATTGCCTTATATGGGAATGTTAGTTTATGGTCACCAGCACTGTTCATAGTATTGTTAACTTCCATGGTATCTTCTCCCAGTTTCTTTTATTCTTGAGTTCCATGATAGGGAAGGGTCAGAATTGCAACTACTATAATAATTGTGGGTAGGAATGATGGGAACGCCCTGGTTAGTTGCCCCATTTAAAATTTGATAATTTTAAAAAGTTTTTAAAATAAAGAGGCGCTCCTCCCTCAGACGTCTGGCGCTCAATCAAAAGTGAATTAAAAATTAGAAAGCATATCATGGAGATAGTGAAAGGCAAAATCAAAGTTTGGTTTGGAATTCAAGTGTTTCTTAGCAAAATCAGTTGATTGTGCCATAAAAATTATATTAAAAAGGGATATTAGGATTAGGTAAACTTTTTCTAATTCAGTTTTTGGATGACAGTAAGAGAGAACTTACCTGGATTAAAATCTATTATTTTAGCCGTGCAGTTGGGGGATTAATCTGCATAGGAGCCTTTATCTCTCAACATACAGCCAGCTAGGCAGGGTGGGGACAGGAGCATGCTTGTTAATGGAAAGAGGGTAGCAGGTACTACCTGGAACGCTGCCTACAAAGGCAAGCTTAACACATCCTTCTTCATTACACTATAGTTTCGCTAAGCTTTCAATAGCATCTTGCTACATTAAGATAAAGGTTGATATATACCTTCATCAGCTAACTGTAAGAGAATGGCCCCTATTGTTAGATCAAATGCAACTTGAAGAGGATAAATGGCTTCTCATAATCTGGATCTCATAAAATTTAGTCTTTGGAATATTAAAACCATCAACACCTTCTACGTCAATTTTCTTTACTACTCCACATACAAAAGTTGTTCATGTAAGCAATTTAATGAGGTTCTTGATGAGTTTAGCAAAAACTAGGTATAAAATGATGTTAATACCACTGTATTTCTAAGAATACCTGTAATCTTTAAGTATTTGGTTCATGAATCTTAGAAATAACTTCAACTTTACTGTTAAGAATTCAATTCCTTCTCACAATATGGCATGTCCAAAAAATCATATTTTTGTGAAATAAAGTAAACTTTGCATATTTAAGTTTAATCTTATTTCACATAATCATTGGAAAGCTGATTTGAGGTGACCTTATGATAAGTAAATGTTTTTAAATACTGTTATATCATTAAAGTAAACAAACACATAGCTTGATTTAAGATCTTGAATGATATGAACCATCACCCAATGTATTGAGGTGGGTACATTATATAGTCACTGGGGGAGCTAGGTAGGTTAAAATGCCTTCCATACATATTAAGGCGCACTTTTCTTGATCTTCTGACAATAAAATGATTAACCAGTAACCTATGGCAAAGTCCATTATAGAGAATAAATTTGAACCTGAGAGTCAGGCCATAAAATTGTTTATTTTATAATTGGATAGCTTTCCTCTACCACTGCCTCCCAAGTTTGATCCTGGTAATGGACTTTGGGTAGGGGACAATTTTGACTGTGTTGGTTTTGTGCGCCAATGCCCCGAACTGAGATAGCAAATAGCAAAGGCGGTCCATGGAGTTCCTGGCCTATCATATGCTGTGCATGGAGGTTTTCCAGGTTTTATCCTCCTTTTCTCATTTTCTTCACTTCCCTAATTGGTGCGTTATCATCCCCAGGTCAGCCCACCTCAAATAAAATTTAAATTTATAATTGGATAGCTTTCCTTCTTTGTGAGGCTGTTTATGTTCCTATAATCCGTCACTATTCTGTGACCACCTTTCTTCTTTATGATTAATATTGGGGATGATTGAGGACTCTTGGAGGACACAAACAAGCCAGTATCCAATAGTTGTTCTAGCTTGATATTCACTTATTGCTCCCATTAATTCAACTTCATATACAGCCTCAAAATATATTAAATTTGAATCTCCCACGTCAATGCTATGTATCCAAAATTTTTCATATGACCACAAATTTGACATTTAACATAAAAAAATTCCTGATAATATTCAATTAAGTGGTGAACCTTATCAACTTCCTCCTTATCTAATTTAACAGATATCTGTACTTGAGGTATTGTGCAAATTAGGTTATTGTTGGGTAGGCCTGAGTTGAGGTGAGTATTAATAAAATGTATTTTGTCAGTCTCTTCAATTAATTTTATTTGACTTTTTTTAATTTCCTATTGTTTTATGACTATTATTTAATAATTTTTTAGGTTTCCAAGAAGTAACCTTGTAAGCTGCTGATAAGCTGGGCCAAATACACCTGGATCTACTCTTGGTTTAATTCTGCTGATTATTAAATGCTAGTAATGTGTGATAAGAAGTTTGGAGGTATCTTTGAGTTATTTTGTTAAAGACCACTATTTGTTCCCCTTGTTTTATTTTACTTCTTAAGCATCATAGAATGGTATGCCACTGCCAATCTAATGAATCAGGGAGCTTTTGTACTTTTTTCAGAAGTATAATCGTGTAAAGACAAAGAGGAAACAGGATATTCAACCAGACACAAGTATTCCTCATTGTTAAATTATTTATTATCTAACACAAGGGGAACTTTATACTTGAGGAGTGATAAATAACCTTCTTTCATGTTTATTACTCCTTTGTAATTGATTAAAAATTGATCCTGATGATTATGTCATACTGGATGTTGTCCAATACAATAGCAGAAGATAAAAACTAACTTGCTCAACCTAAGCGGCAGTGAGATTATGCACCTATAGCCTTTTTATCAGTCAGACAAGCGGTGCTATAATCCTGAGTGTATTCTTGGTCTGGGAAAAAGCAATCTTCTTAATAAGATGATATGAGACAATGCTGATCAGAGAGCTCATATCCAAGATAGCCAATAATTAGACTTTCTGATCATCACTTCCACTTTGGTTATTATTACTTTTAAATTTGGTACTGGGGCTAAAACCTCTTTAGGACAAAATGTTGCATTGAGCTTCTTTACAATCTTGGGATAATTCTTCTTAATTTTCAATACCTATGCATGCTCAATATATGTCAAATCAGTAGGGCAAGAAACTGGTTAATATCACTGGCTGTATCAATAACTCTTGGACATATGATGACTTACCTAAAATATGTATCTTCTGGTGCTTAAGCATTGGTAATATCTTTTGCATCCAAGAAGTCTGAGATGGTAATTTCAGTGGGTATTCTTAATGTATAATAATAAGTATCTTCAACCCCCTTCAGAGTTATCACTAGACAGCTTTCAATGCACATGAGGTGGTAAATTGGCAATGTTTTAGTATCAGGTACTGAGAATAATTGACTTTAGAGGTACTTGACTCTAAGCTGACCATTCTTTTCTCTGCTTGGCAAGGTCAGGGTTCCTTTTAAAGGACTTATTTTTGGTTTGTTTATTTTTCCTACAGAAATTTACTTTTAAGCTTCTTCACCTTCTTTGGTTTGGCTTCTTCCATGATATACACTTTGGATTTTGTAGGTGCCTTGCAGGTGGATTCCAGTTGGTGTATATCCACTACATATAGTAGAGCCTTCTTGTTATCTAGAACAGAGTTAAAGCTTTATTTGACTGTGTAACGTGATTAACTAATTTAGGATTACTATATAACCCAGCAATTGTGGCTGCTATGGCATCACTTAATGTGAGAATTTCAAGGTCATTAGATTTTTAGCTTCAATATAGAAATGGTCCACAAATTCTTCTAGAGTTTCAGTTTAGCATAACGCAACTCTCATACAAACCTGTTCTTCATACACAATCTTAGCATAGAACTAATATCTTTTTTTAGTACTAGATGGTCCTAGAACTAATATCTTAATAAGCGCTTCCTTTAATTTTTCTCAAGTATTAAGTTATCATTATGAGAACCATAACCTCCTGCGCTATGCAACTTAAACAAGATAATATATCTTTAAACTTTTGATAATCAGTTGCACCTTCCATTGCAGCCTATTAAACATAAAGGAAGAGTGCAATACTTCCTTCTCCAGGTTCAAACTTGTCCTTAAAGATATAAATGAAGGTAGCAGCTTCCAGACTTAAGATAACATGTACTCTGAGAGCATCTTGTTCAGTGATTTCAATACATGTATTGACCTGCTTAATTTATTAATAGAGCTACTAAATTTGATTTTGTAATGGGCTAAGATGTTGTATGCTTTCTTTAGTGGTAATTCAGTGGGTGACATCTTGCAATTTAATGAACATTTTAGAAATAATTTTATCATTCTCTAGTTTTTGATGCAAATGCTGAGAGAGTAAAAGTTGGTAAGTGTAAAGCAGAATTTTCATATAAAAATGTTCTTGTATTCTAACACTCCAATATGCGGGCTTAAATACTTCTTCATCTCCTGTCATTCACCGCTTTAAGGGTGCTTGTTCATATTAGTTTTAGTTCCTCCATGAGGGAGTTCTGGCACTGTTCAGCCTCATTGAGAAGATGATAGGTCTGTTTAGAGTCATTTTAGGTAGCTGGTGCGCTCCTAATCTCAATCTTCAATTTGTTAATTCAATCAATTGTTGTTTGGGTAGACATTTGAGTTGCTTAAAACCAAAAACTTTCTTAACATGAGCTACTTTGGAGATAAGGCTTTTACAACACTGACTGAGTTTCTAAAGTTTGGTGTACTTCAAGTTCATTAATTCATTTTAAAGAAATCTGTAATCAAGATATAAGGTGCTTAATTTGTTTTTCTTTTTATGTTGATTATAAGAAACTTGGTCAGAACCATCTAGTACTAAAAAAAAGAAACTTGGTCAGTCATTTCATTATGGGCTGCAGCTTCATGCTGCTGAAGCTCATGGGCAAAAGTTTCAAGTAGTTTCTGGTTTCTGTTAGACTCCACAAGGTTCTTTATTAGAAGTTCCACAGCTTTCTTCTCATACTTAAAAATTTTTGAATTATTGAGTTCCATTTGTTATGGTTTTGAATGATATACAATTAATTTACTTCAATTTTCTGCATACATCCCCAATACTTTGTAATGTTAAATTGTACACTTGCTCATATGCCAATCTTAATGATTTTTTAGGTTTTAATGTGATGATGAAGCTCCTTGTGATGTATTCCTAATAAGTGCACAATATGGTAAGGAGCAGAGTATATAAACTGCATGACATATCTAGATAGGTTTGCACTTGATCTGTACATCTCTGGGAGAGCACAAGATTCATATAAATTTATAAGAGTTATATCCATGGTGGATGTCCTTTTGTATCTGCTCTTTCACCTGAATTTATAAGTTTCCAAATTAAGTTTTCAACCCACCTCTATCAAAATCCAGGTTAGTCATCATGATTAAGGTATCTATATTTATGTTCTTGTACTCCTCAAATAATACCATGTGAAGGTTAAGTGGGTCACAGGGGGTTTTTGAAGGTAAACTCTGGAAATAGCAACCAAAAGAGTAAAATTGTGCTACATTTAGGAAGCAACTTCCTAGGCGACCACTAATGTATTTTCAATAAAACTTATGGTTAAAAACGTGCATCAAACTGGCACAGAGAAATAGGAGAAAGAGCTCTGTGAACTGGGCCAATTTGGATTGGATTTAGGGTGAATTAAAATAAAATGTTGTGCTGCAGACTCAATAGAACAGATCATGAAAATAGTGTTGATTTTAGTACTAACAGCAAGGTAAGTCCAAAACTGTAGGCTTAGTCTGATCATTTCAGTAAGAGGTTTAAGTTAAGATTATATATAAATGTATACCAAAACAAGAGAAATTGAACCATAAGCAACCCTTTATTTTTAGGTTAAAATATAAATCATTAAAAATCAAAAACGTCTCAGCAATAGTACCAAGTTTATGGGCAAATTTTAAGATCCAAGCAACCATCAAATCACAATTTAAGCTATAAAAGTTAACACTTTTTAAAAAATCAAGATTTTTTAAACTCAGCCAACCTCAATTACTTTGTATCTGGTGATTTTACAAATTTGTGGGCCAACTTTGATCTAGATTTTAATTGTTGTGTCACCATGAGCATCAGTCTTGAAAGTAAAGGCTAGAACCCATTATTTGTCAATAACCTTGGAGAGATCACTGGTATCTCTCATGAGCTCTATCCTAAATTCCTGAAGTTTCTGTGACTTAGTTTTGAAGGGGTGGTTTCCACTAAGTAAAATGTCACTAGCTGTGACATATCAAGGGAGGGTTTCTCATATGGTTAGCATCTTTGTCATTTCCAAAAACTCAGCAGATTACAAAATCATTTAGGGTAATCTACCATGGTGTGATCAATTAGTTTTCAGTATCATTAAGTGATGACTGTGCCAATTAAGTGATCACCAGGCTGTAGGCTTTCATTATAAAGATGTTTGATGGTGATAATCTTAAGAAATTCCAATAGTCAATATTCACTTAAAACTTTCACAAGTAGCTTGAATAATTTTTAATTGGGGAGGCTGTTAGATAATAAATTTACTTGATTTATATTTTAACTTGGGAATGAGATTTTATTTTAACTCCATCACTAGATTTTTCTCTAAAATAGATTGCGCAAAAGTTGACCCCATGATCTCTCATTTAAACCTTTTCCTGACCTATCATTTCCTTTTCACAATTTCATTATATAATAGTTGATTATCCTCATCATGAGAGTACTATTGCATCCTTAGTTTGTGTGATTTGACTGTAAGTATTATTCACCCACTTTAAACAAAGAAACGCCTTATTTTTTGAACCTTGTCATTTATTTTTGTATACCTTTAGTGTAAACTAACTTATACTAAAGGTTCAGGAACTTTAACATATAGCTATACTATATGGTAGAGATATAGTTGAACTGACCAACCATAACCTGTGCAGTAGCAAGTAAAGGGACCTCTTGCTACAGAGGCCAATTTAACTTAGGCCTTATCAAAATAGAGTATCTGTCCTATGGTAAGAAGGCAAAAAGAATAATTAGATAAAAGCACCAAATAGATATTAGTTAAGTAATATTTTTTAGTAAATAGAGTGTATATATGTGTATGTTTTTTAACAATACAATCCCCATAATTAAAGTGAGCATTTTATTGTGTTAAAGGGTTATATGAAAGTAGGCTTTTCCTTGATATCATATCTTGATTTGCAAATTTCTTTGAAGCTAATATTTTCCAGATATTATTGAGAACTAAAAAGCCTAATACTATAATACTATAAATTTTTCAATGTGATCTTTGGGCAGAGCTAGATTGTACCACTTCAACAATATTATTTAATTTGAAGCATCTTAAGCTAGTTAGTGAAAACATCACTTCATTCCCTGAGGTTCCCATCTTAGCTAATTAATATTTTAGCCCATCAATCTGAGGTCTTAGATTGGATTTAAAGAGATTTTTACTATCATTTTAGCATAATGTTATTCATTTTATCTATATAATAAGTCAATGTATTTACTGAATTTGCCAAAGTATGATTTCTCATTCTGTCTTTTGGTGGGATTGTTTGGTAAATATTCTTCTTAGAAAACTGATACCCAGGTATATGACATCTATAAACAACATAATATATAGTTGTTAATTTTACACTGTCAAGCTTTGCCACAATGAGTCTAAAGCCTCAACTTTGTGTTGCCAAATGGTTTATCATTTTACTTATCTTATACTTGAAAATAATTTATATTTTTAGTGAAGTGCTGTCAGGCCAAAGGGATGAATAATTCTCAATTTTTAGTTGCTAAACAGTTGATCAACACTTTGTTGGACTGAAGGCCCAAAAATCACTATTATCTCTGAATATTGTAACATAGATCAGATATTTTACCAAATTTTATATTCAAATGAAATACTCAGGATAATTTTTCCTCAACAAACTTTTTTGAGAAGCTTAAGCAACTTCTCCTTATTCCCAACTATCCTTATTTTCTCTAGCTTATCAAAGTGCTAGGATGATATCATATAAAGGTCATTTTTTATTATGATGTTGATTTATGCTAAGCTACAAAAAATGAGATTTTGCCTGATTTAATATACACAGAGATTTGCCTTGGTGACGTTTATTTTGCCAAGAAATTGCCTCAGAGACCTAAGATATACTAGGAGACTCCAATTGTGCTACTAGCACTAATAATTGTGTAATTTCTAAGGGACCTGGCGCTTTAAAATTATATGAAAACTCACCACACTTGTTTTCATTAATAAACTTAGTGTTAACCAAAAATTAAAGCAAAGATGTTTTTATTTATTAATTTTTAATGGTAAATTTATAAAAACTATCATTATTCTGACTTTATTATCTATTTATTTTAATGTGGTGTATACTTTAATACCTTTCTTCACATTAAAAAGGTTAGCTTGTGATAGGAAAAAGATAATTTTGGCTAACTCAAAGTGAATAACTGCTTCAAGTTTAGTAATATTATATACACAAAAAAGTTATTGCAAATTGACTAAAATATCATATTAAACTAAAAACATGAAAGCTAAAATAAGTTGCACTCAAATTAAAATCATTTTTAGTTCATTGATGCTTGCTAAAAGTCATCTTTAAAATATTGCTTAACTTATTTTTATAGCTATATTGTATTCATGAGAGCTTATTTTATTTGATTGATTTCTAAGTTAGGCTTTCTTGGATTGCAAGATAATTATTTAGTGGAAACTAGCATACAAACCAATGGTTCACTCTAATTTAGAATCTGAGATCTACCATGTGATTGAAATAGTATTAATTATAATAAATTATTTATGGATTCTACTCTCACCATACATTTGTCTTTAAAAACAAGGCATAAAGCATTATACTGATTTATAAAACTAAAAAATAGTAGACTAACATTAAAAGAAACTTATCTGGATATATATATTGTTATATGACTTTATAATAGATTTCAACTTTTTATTAATTTATGAAGTTGACATACCAATTAAGATAGTACTATTTTTCAAAAAAAGTTGTTTCTATAGTATAGCTCAAACAAAAAATAAAGTTTAGCCCAAGATCACTGATACTGAGATCTTAATTTAGGGTTTATACCTTAAAACTATGTTAAAATAAATGTTTTAGTTAATTTGCACTTCAAAAGTTTTATTATAAAGTCAATAATTGTAAAGATAGCTTAAGTGATCTGTATACGGGTTTGATAATGGCATATCAGTATGTATAGCCTTATGTGCTAATTTTTGATAGAAATTACTGAGATTGATATTATAATTGATAGAGTCCTGCGTAAAATTCACTAAAGATACTTATAGAAGATCATTAATAATGTCTTTTATCTTTAAAATAAACACTCTTTAGAGTTTGTATCACTATTATTTACTTTTTCTAGAGCATATAATAAATCCTTTTTCATTTAGTAATGCTTATTACTTTTAGCAAGTTTTAAAAATTTAGAGTTTTTGTAAAATTATTGTATAATAGCAAAGTAATACCATATTTAAATGAAATAACTAATAAAAATTAAACCTATGCATAATTTTTATTGACTAAGATGTTTAGCTTTTATAAAAAATTAATTAAATTATAATATCTATCCACATTCTAGATTTTATTTTGAACTTTCATTACTGAATATACTTTCTATAAATCAATTTTTGGATTTACTTAAAAGATAAGATGTTTTTTATATTGTTTACATATTTTTACACCTAAGTTTAATATAATAGTATTATTAAACTTATAGATAAGTAAGGGCACAACAAATCTATAAAGGTAAACTAAAAGTATAAATTACAAAGTTTCACTTTATCTAAATATAAAGCTAGAAATTTTACTTAATTTTTTAATGAAAATCAAGAGTTTAAACTATAGTAAAAAATTTTAGTATTTAACTTTATAAGTCTTATATCAATCCACTTTACCAATGTGTAGATGCCAAACCTTTTATGAGAGGATTTTTTGACTGGTATAGTAATTAATTATAGATATAAAATTTGTCGTTACAAGCTTAAGGGTATCAGTATAAACTGGCATTATGCTTGTAATGATTTTAATATGAAATATACTCCACATAGGTATATCTTATATTCTCAATTAAGCTACTATAAAGAGTTTTGACAGACTCAAACTTTTAATTTGATTATTACACCTCGTTATAGTTTAGACATTGTTTGTCTAATTACTTAAATCAAGAAATTAAATCTAAAGTAATCAGTAAATCAGTTAGTTATATCACATCAAGTCTTGAGATTGTAACTTAATTCTATCATATATTGAAAGTGTATATATATAAAAAGCCATCAGAAATCTTATAATGATTTTAGAATAAAAGTATATATTTATTAATATAAACTACTAAAGTAGCTATATAAACTGAGCAGCTTATTGCTAAATCTAAAATATAGTCATTTTATCAGTAAATAAGTTTATATAAGAGATAATAGAAAACTGCTAAATTTTAAAGCAAATATATGTTTCTTACTGCTAAAAATTCTACTGGGTGATAATATAACATTACTAAACAAAAAAGTAAATTATTATAGTCTAGTTGTAAAATTAGTCAAACAGGTATAGTGCTTTAAAAATTATTCGAGGTGGGTCGACCTTGGGACAAATATACCACACCGAGAATGTTTTCTAGCCAGTACAAGTTTCAAACTCAAAACCTGCACTAGGGGTGGAAGCAGTTTTACCCGCTCGGCTAACCACCCTTCACACATAGTGCTTTAGTAAAATTAAAAAGAAAAAAGTATTGAGGCGGGTCGACCTTGGGACATATATACCACACCGAGAATTTTTCTAGCCATTACTGGTTTTGAACTTGTATTAAACAAAACCTGCACTAGGGTGGAAGCAGGAATTACCCTGACAGGCTAACCACCTTTTACTATAGTAAAATTAATATTTAATAAATTATAACTAAGTACTTTATTAAAAGGTAAGGTAGAAAGTTATCTTAGATAACATATAAGATAGAGCTGAATACACCATGATAGCTATGAGAGCATGTTTGCTTAGAACTAGTATAGTGACTAGAAATATACTAAGAATGCTTAAAGTTTTAGGTACTAAGTAAATTCTAACTTGGTGGAATATGGTAACAGCTTAAAAACATGTTGATTTGTGAGCCTATACTTTAAGAAAAGGTATTATATTAGAATTAAAAAACTGGAGGATATAAACCATAAATTTAAAAATATATTTATCTATTAATAGTTTGACTTAGTATGATTTATTCCAAGACCTTATTTAGTTACACCTTTGGTATATCTATCTTGTGCAATATTGAATAATTCATAAAAATTATATAAAGTTTAATTACTAATATAAATGACTCTTCCCTAAGATTAACACATTTGTCACCCAGCGTGATTCAGTTGAGTTTCTCATGGGGCCCAAATGTGACTATCAACAAATTGTCAAATGCCAGGAAGCGAGAAAATGTATTAAAATTGTAACCTATTGCCCCAATTGTCCAAAATCACCACAAATTTGGTTAGACTATTTTAACAAATACTATAACACACTGTAATATAAATAATATTTTATCATAAATATAAATTAATAAAAAAGTTTAGTATAATTTGAATTTTTTATATTTATATTTTGTATATACCTCTAACCTTTACCCATGCAGCTAGGAACTTCATTTTGCGCGCCTTTACTTATGTACACCTTCTGAGCTCCAATGGTGGTTTTGGGTGGTTTTTAACCACTTCAAGTTCATTTATGTCGTCATATTTGAAATTAATATTAGTGAT